>JAVGWN010000490.1:0-14242 GCA_034552555.1 Semaprochilodus insignis
GATGATTACACACTAAACCTGTTGATCATGATCTGCACAAAAGGTACGAAGGTGCCTGAAGGTAAAGAGAATAGTCAAGACCTCCAGTCCAAATCAGGACTAAGACCAAATTAAGATTTTTCAGGATATAAAAATAAAGAGAAGAAAGAGAGAAAACCTGCAGGAGGCTGTTGGATATCCCGTACCGGGACCATGAGCATTAATATGGAGTTACACCTCCTTTTGTGGCTCTTCTTGAATCCTAGCTCTTCCATCATGCTGGGTTGTGATGGATAAAAAATACACATCGAAATCTGATCAAGACCATCCAAACTTAACTCAGCTGAAATTGGATTTCAATCCACCTCCTAATGTGGTTTAGAACCACAACCCTAACCCTAGAAAAACAGAATTTCATCATGGCCATATGGAGGATTTTAGAAATACCGAGGTCTCAAAACGGAGCTTGTCTGACGCTTTGGAGCATCCTGATACAGCATGTTATACCAAACCTGACACTAATGTAGGAGTTATTTAACTAAGGTATTTGAGAAAACAAAACTTTATGATGCAACTTACGATGAAACATCTTAGTACCCTGTTAAAAACCAGTATGATGTGTTCTGAGCATGTTTTTGCTGGTCAACCAGCACTAACCAGCACTAACCAGCATTAACCAGATGTTTGTGTACAGTGGAAAGATCAGTGTGAGAAGGAGAAGCTCCATTCTGAAGATATTTGCATAGACAGAAGAGACGTTGCTCTGAGTGCTCCATGCTTCAGTGCTCTGGGAGAGTTTATAGAGCTGTGAGTTGAACACTTCATGACTGAGAGCTGCTACAGCTACTTCTTCACCCACAGCAGCCATGACTTTAATCCCCATCTTCATCTGGACACTGATCTTCTGGACTCAAGGTCAGACACTGGTTCAGAGTGTAGTTCTAAGTTTAAGAAAGCTGTAAAACTAATAATTATGTATCATCCATATACATTTCAGCTCTACTTAAGTTTTATTTGTATTTGTTTTTTTCCAGAGTCCACATGTCAGTACACTGTAACTCAGACTCCTGCAGTGAAATCTGCTCTACCAGGAGACACAGTCACCATCAGCTGTAGGATCAGTCAGGCAGTGTTCTATCACAGCTCACTTGGTCACTACTTGTTTTGGTATCAGCAGAAGCCTGGAGAAGCTCCTAAACTCCTGATTAAACTTGCCAATCAGCTTCAGTCTGGTGTTCCAGCTTAGAACGTACCAAACTCTCATATACTTAGTAAAAGTCAGAGACCACCCCTCAGTTATTTCCTCTATAATGAGAGAAAGTTCCACTGAAGCTTCAACAGTCATTTACAGCTACGTTTATGGCATTTAGCTCAGATGCTCTTATTCTGAGCATCTCACAAAAGTGTTTAACGTTCAGTCACAGTATGTACTCTAGCTAACACAACCAGGTTACAGTCCAAACTACCTTTCAGCTCAGACACTGCCCAAACAAGGGCCAGTGCAGATACCTAGAAAGAAGAGTACAGAGGTAAATACAGTGCAGGTGCAGTATCTAGTAATACCTGTCCAGAGCTCCTAACCCAGAAACGAGATAAAGAGTTAAGCACAGTATACGTGTAATACAATGCACCACAATGAGTACTTAGATTAGTGCTCACCTAAATGGTCTTCAGTCTGAGTTAGTGGATCGCAAGAAAATCTCCTGTTCGGACAGCCAGTGGAAGTTCATTCCAACATCTGGGTGCCAGGACAGAGAAAAGTCTGGACACTTGTCTTTCATACATCTTGAGAAATGGCGGGTCAAGCTGAGATGTACTTGAAGGGCTTAAAGGGCTCGAGGTACAGATCGACTGTTTACCATTGCCATAAGGTAGTGAGGGGCCGGACTTTTCTTGTCTTTGTAGGCATCTGGCTTTTAAATCTGATGTGGGCAGCTACAGGAAGCCAGTGAAGGGAGCACAGTGGTGGAGTGACCTGAGTGAACTTAGGAAGATTGAAGACACGCCAAGCTGCTGCATTCTAGATGGACTGCAGAGGAACATGAGCCAGGAGTGAGTAGCAGTAGTCAAGCCTTGATTTGACAAGAATCTGGACCAGCAAATTGGTGGCCTCCTGAGACAGAAAGGGTCAAATCTGCCAGATGTTGTGGAGGAGAAATCTGCATCACTGAGTCAGGTTCACAATCAAATGACTCATGCTAGGTTGTATATACCATATGGTAAACTAGTAAATAAGGCTTCACCTCCAAAGTTCAGTCTCAGTAGTTAGTTTAGCATTCTCTACTTTTACCATCCAAATATCCGCAAACACATTCAGTGATGTTGAGGTTCTGGACTCTGGAGCGGTCAGTCCATTGTTCTGAGACACCAGCAGCTTCTTTGTTTGATGTGTCTGTCTCCTTTTCTCAGTCAGAAGCTTCGTGAACAGCTACACCTCCTTTCAGACCTCCATAGTGTTGAGGTGTCTTCTCACAGTGGAAGAAGGGTGGACTGAAACACCTGTGGATGTTCTCAGATCTGGAGCAAGAGTGGAGCTTGAAGTTCTCCTCTCTCTCAAAGATGAAGCTTTCAGTGCTGTTTATCTGATGGGGCCGTATTGGTGGTCTACCAGGTTGTCCAGGTGGTTGTTAGGAGTCACTTTTACTCTGTAGCTTTGAGTGACTGTTGAACTTCAGTTTTAGTTAACACAGTCATGCTGTTGTAACGTGCAGAATGTTTCTTGGTGTTGGGAAACTTGCTGATGTATTCATTAGTAATATAGTGAGTTCAGTCACATCCTCACTCAAAACCGTCTAGAGCTTTTCTAGATGTGACTTTTATACCCAAGCATGATTGTATTATCCCTCTTAAATGGGTTGTGGAACGTTCAGCAGCGTTTCTAAACTAGCAGATAGTTTGGCTTGTTCCAAGCATATTTCCTAAAAGGAGCAGAATTATCTCCCATTGTAGTGAGATAATCTGACTTACTAGAATCACTTAAAACCACTAAAAATAACTAGAAATAATATGTTTAATAATGTCCCAGAGGAGCGTGACATTATTGGTCAGTGAGATTGTTGTTGATGTTCTATAAAGCTTGTCCAGACTCACAAAATCCACTAGGAAAGATACACTTGTGGGCGGAGCATGGATCGATCAGTTGGTTAAATACTGTGGAGCTAGTAAGTTTGTGAACCCTTTAGAACATGATGTGGCGACACTGGATACCCTTTAGAACATGACGTGGAGACACTGGATACCCTTTAGAACGTGACGTGGCGACACTGGATACCCTTTAGAACGTGACGTGGTGACACTGGATACCCTTTAGAATGTGATGTGGCGACACTGGATACCCTTTGGAACGTGACGTGGCGACACTGGATACCCTTTAGAACGTGATGTGGCGACACTGGATGCCCTTTAGAATGTGATGTCGTGACACTGGATACCCTTTAGAACGTGACGTGGTGACACTGGATGCCCTTTAGAACGTGACGTGGCGACACTGGATACCCTTTAGAACGTGATGTGGCGACACTGGATACCCTTTAGAACGTGATGTGGCGACACTGGATACCCTTTAGAACNGCACTACATTTGTACTTTGTGCTGTTAAAAAGATGGAAATGTTTACCATTTCAGTTCGGGCACCCAAACCTAAAGCCAACACGGTGCTAGACAGCGTCTGCCATCAGCGCTGATGTACTGGACCCTTACTAGGCCCATGATATAAGCCCTTCATACTTCGAGTTAGACCTCCTCTGTGAAGTGCTGCTTAAGCTGTCCATGCACTGTGCTATTACTCCACATTGCTAAGAGAGGTTAGCAGGCCTGGTAGATAGAGTGAAGCTATGCTGTAAGTGCCGCAGCACACTACAAGTAAAGCAGCTAGCCTGGAGATTCAGATTTAACAGCTGATGAAGCCTCATCCTTTTACCTCTTTGGTACCAGTTTGGTCCTGTAATGGCACATGTTACTGATCCCACAGTGTCCTAGACCAAATGTGGGGTCATAACTGTATAACACAAATGAGACTTTGCAGGAGGCACGTACTGCTCTCTGAAACGTTCCCAAATAGATGATTTACAGGAGTGAGATTTCTGGAGAAGTTGTGTTCTGAAGATATTTGCATAGACAGAAGAGACGTTGCTCTGAGTGCTCCATGCTTCAGTGCTCTGGGAGAGTTTATAGAGCTGTGAGTTGAACACTTCATGACTGAGAGCTGCTACAGCCATTTCTTCATCCACATCAGCCATGACTTTAATCCCCGTCTTCATCTGGACACTGATCTTCTGGACTCAAGGTCAGACACTGGTTCAGAGTGTAGTTTTAACTAGGTTTAAGAAAGCTGTAAAACTAATAATTATGTATCATCCATATACATTTCAGCTCTACTTAAGTTTTATTTGTATTTGTTTTTTTTCCAGAGTCCACATGTCAATACACTGTAACTCAGACTCCTGCAGTGAAATCTGCTCTACCAGGAGACACAGTCACCATCAGCTGTAGGATCAGTCAGGCAGTGTCCTATTACAGCTCAGTTGGTCACTACTTACACTGGTATCAGCAGAAACCTGGAGAAGCTCCTAAACTCCTGATTAAATTTGCCAATCAGCTTCAGTCTGGTGTTCCAGCTCGTTTCAGTGGCAGCGGATCTGGAACTGACTTCACTCTGACCATCAGTGGAGTCCAGTCTGAAGATGATGGAGATTATTACTGTAAGAGTATACATGGCGGTGGTGTGTTCACACAGTGATACAGAGCTGTACAAAAACCTCCTTCAGGCTGTAGAGAGACGGCACTGCTGCAGTGGGACCTACTGCAGGTGCTGGAGTTGGAGGATGTGAAACAGCACAATCACTCACTAATAAATAAACACTGAAAAGTTACTATACGACCTTATGATGGTCTAAACACGTGTCTGACAGTCTAAAGACTCTGTCAGTTTACTCAGAGCCAGCAGGTACTTCTTTAGCCTCATTAGTGATGAACTAATAAACCCTGCTGAATGATTACACACTAAACCTGTTGATCATGATCTGCAGAAAAGGTATGAAGGTGCCTGAAGCTAAAGTGAGTAGCTAAGACCTCCACTCCAAATCAGGACCAAGACCAGATTAAGACTTTTTCAGGATATAAAAATAAAGAGAAGAAAGAGAGAAAGAGGGAAAACCTGCAGGAGACTGATGAAATTTCTGCTCTAAAACCAGCTGCTACACCAACATAACCATAATATGGAGTTATTAGATTAGATTAGATTCAACTTTATTGTCATTGTGCAGAGTACAGGTACAGAGCCAATGAAATGCAGTTAGCATTTAACCAGAAGTGCAAATACAGTATTATTTACATAAAGTGCAGTATTAAGCAATATGTACACATAATATAAGTATATCTATGTGCAAATATATGTATGTGAGAACAGCAACAAATGAATGTTTGAACTGTAAGAGCAGTGCAAGTAGACAGTCTGTACACAATAAAAATAACATCTGAGGTAGACATAATATGAGAACAGTATGTAAACATGAGTATACAGTAGACTTGGCAATGAATAAAGTGCATTAACAGTACAGAAGGTGCAAGTATGCAGTAGTGGGAGTGCAATGCAAGTTAATGTATCCGTGCAGCGTTCATCAGACACACAGCCTCATGAAAAAAACTGTTCCTGAGTCTGCTGGTGCGGGAGCGGAGGCTCCTGTAGCGCCTGCCAGATGGAAGGAGGGTGAAAAGACCATGATTCGGCTGAGAAACGTCCTTGATGATATTCCTCGCCCTGCCCAGGCAGCGCTTGTGATAAATGTCCTGAATGGTGGGTAACTGGGTGCCTGTGATGCGTTGAGCCATTTTCACCACCTGCTGGAGTGCCTTGCGGTCAGCAGCGCAGCAGTTGCCGTACCATACAGAGATGCAGTTGGTGAGTATGCTCTCAATGGTACAGCGGTAAAAGTTCACCAGGATCCTGGGAGACAGGTGAACTTTCTTGAGGCTCTGAAGGAAGTAAAGACGCTGCTGTGCCTTTTTGACCAGAACTGAGGAGTGCAGAGACCAGGTGAGATCACTGGAGATGTGGGTGCCGAGGAACTTGAAGCTGGTCACCTGTTCTACTGCAGCTCCGCTGATGTAGATTGGGGGGTGAGCCTGGCTTCTAGACCTCCTTAAGTCCATTATGATCTCCTTGGTTTTCTGGGTGTTCAGTGTCAGGTTGTTGTCATGGCACCATGTAGACAGGTGCTGACATAGGAGTTCTGACAGTCCAGGTGGGTCAGTGTAGTGTGAAGCGCCGTGGAGATGGCATCCTCAGTTGACCTGTTGCTGTGATAGGCGAATTGATGTGGGTCCAGTGTGGCATGTAGGCAGGATTTCAAGTGAGAAAGAACTAGTCTTTCAAAGCACTTGGAGATGATTGGGGTGAGTGCAACAGGGCGGAAGTCGTTCGGGGCTGAAGCAGTTGAGTGCTTTGGCACCGGCACAATGGTGGCAGTCTTGAAGATGGTTGGTACAGCAGCTTGGGCCAGTGAAAGATTGAAAATATGTGCAAAAACTCCTGAGAGTTCATGGGCACAAGCTCTTAGCACCCGACCAGGTACCCCATCAGGCCCGGCTGCTTTCCGTGCATTCACCCTGCTCAGCGTATTAACCATGAGTATTAACATGGAGTTATTAACCAAGAGCATTAGTATGGAGTTATTAACCATGAGTATTAATATGGAGTCATTAACCATTAGTATGAATATGGAGTTATTAACCATGAGTATTAACATGGAGTTATTAACCATGAGTATTAATGTAACCCTGTGTCTCGGCTCCCCAGCTGGGCTCTGCGTTGTGTTTTAAGGATAATAAAGGGACCAGGAAGCGCAGAAATGCGGTGTTGTCAGCTGGTGGCGCTGTTCTTCCTTTATTGTTATTTCCACAGACAGCAACTTCAGGGAAGCACACAACAATGTCCAACCAATCAATTAAATTGTACACGTCCTCACAGTTAATCATGTTTAACAGTAAATAAACGGTGTAGCATTTACGTAGCACATCAAAAACAAAACAAAGCACAAAAAATGCTTAAAAAAAAAAAAGGTTTGCAATCACAATACAGGAAAACTGGTTAAATAAATGAACCCAGCCACCAGCTACACCACACCAATTCATGTAGCTAAAATATCAACCAATTAATACGATAACAAAATAAATATAGTTCAATTTGGACAATCAACGGAACACAACACGTCATCCATCCACAATATGCACAAAATAATGGTGGATGTTAGATATTTTTTTGAAAGATTTACTAAGATTACTCCTAGAGCAACGCTCAACACCTCTTACCTTCAGGGAAGCACACAACAATGTGCCTTCCTGAGTGAGCAGTAGAAAAAAAACAACAACAACGCGTAGCGCGTCTATTGCCATCTAGAGGCCACAACCAGTAACACCACCTTACAACCTCCCTCAGTTTGGGTGAAGGCGACCTCGCCTTCTAACAAGAACATATTACATTTCAACAAACAATAATACATTCAGAAAATAATTAAACCAAACAAATAAAGAAAAAAAACCTGGTTTGGGTTATGTTACTTCTAGGTGCGTCCCCTGCATATCTGCATTCTCATTGTACTTTTAAAAGTTTAATTTGTTTAGCCCTAGCTTTTTGCCAAATAATACGCCCTCTCTCTATCTTCTCCTGGGCTATTCTGCTATTCAATGCATGTAGCTCTAGGGACAGTCTGTTAGGCGCACGTCTCTCTCTGACAGGATACCTTCTGTGGGACACTCCTAGAGGACTAATGGCAGCTTCAGATACTGGACTGTCTTCAGAACAATCTGTGTGGGCTGCAGTTGCTTCTTGCCCCACCTCTGACAAGCTCTCTTCATCAGCATCACTACCTTGTGACATGTTTACAGCATGCACTGGTCTGAGCAACTGTTGCTCCTCATCCCCCTCACCGTCAGATTCCTCTTGGTCTCCATCATTGACCATTTCACTGAGCATATCACTGTCTGCATGGGTCACCTCATCTCCTGACTCTCCTCTTTGTGGGGTTTCCTTGCTTGTGGCAGGACGAAACATGCACTGGGTTAAGAGATTTTCATGGAGAACCCTTTCTCGGCCATCCCTCTCCGAACGAACAATGTACACTGGGGTCCCAGGTTGCTTTTTCACCTCTAGGTATGGGGAAGGTTCCCAGCGATCACCCAGCTTTTGCCTAGTCTCGGTATGGCACACCTTAACCAGAACTCGGTCCCCAGGCTGGAAGTCCCTTACTCTGGCCTTTCGATCATAGTGTTTTTTCTGTTGTTTCTTCGCTTTCCTCGACATGTGGTTGGCCCGATCATATGCCTGAGTGAGGCACTCACGAAGATCTCTGACATAGTCTGTGTACTCACAAACACCCTTGGTAGATGACAGCCCAAACATCAGATCAACTGGCAGTCTTGGGTGTCTCCCAAACATCAAAAAATACGGGCTGTAACCTGTGGAGTCATGGACTGAGCAGTTGTACGCATGTGTCATTGCATCCACATATTCAGGCCATTGAGTCTTTAAGTGTGGTGGTAGGGTGCCAAGCATGTTCATTAGCGTCCTGTTGAACCTCTCAGTGACGCCATTACATTGTGGATGATATGGGCTTGTGTGACCTTTGTGCACTCCTCCCAGCTGACACAGCTCTTTCACCACTGCACTTTCAAAGTTCCTCCCCTGATCTGACAGTAATCTGACAGGAAAACCAAATTTACAGAAAAAGTTTCTCCACAGCACTTTGGCCACAGTATTTGCCTTTTGGTTCTTGGTAGGGTATGCTTGGCAGTACCTGGAGAAATGGTCTGTGACCACAAGCACATTCTCTACACCACCCTTGGATTTGTCAAGTGTCAGAAAGTCTATACAGACTAACTCCATTGGAGCACTGGTATAGATGCTGTTCAATGGAGCTCTCAGGCCAGAAACAGGAGTTTTCCTTAAGCAGCACCTCTTACACTGTTCACACCACACTTTAATGTCCTTAAACATCTGTGGCCAATAAAATCGTTCTCTAATTAATGCGAATGTTCGATCAACACCAAAATGTCCAAAGTCATTATGTAAAGCAGTCTTGGCCACCTCCCTCAGCTTTTCCGGCAAGACTAGCTGGTCCACATCTTTTCCTTGGCCTGCTCTAACTCTGCGATACAGAATGCCATCTTTTACCACTAACCTCCTCCACTCCTTTAAAAGAAGGCGTTGTCCTTTCTCCAATCGCTCCACCCCAAACTGCTTACTACCTCTCTCTTTGCAGCGCAATACAGCTCTGATCACCGCATCCGCTCTTTGACCCGCTCTGACTTCCTGTTTGGTCAGAGCTGGCAAAACATCTGTGCCAACTCCATCAAAAACATCATGACCAGCTGAGAACATTTGGTCAGGCTCTTCCACTGGACACAATACAGGCTCTCCCAGACTTGCAGAGCTTTCTAGTACTTCTGATGCACCCTCAGGAGCCCTTGGACTTCCTACAGTAACCTCTGTTGCGAGCCTTGGCAATACTCGCTGTGGGCACATGTTCAGCGCTGCCTGCACTTCTCCCTGTGACAGTCTTGATAATGCATCAGCATTCGAATTTCCTTTTCCTGGTCTGTACTGAACATCAAAATTGAACATGGCCAGCTGTGACACCCAGCGCTGCCCTGTTGCATCAAGTTTCGCTGTAGACATGACATATTTTAATGGATTGTTATCTGTCAGAACCGTAAACTGATTTCCATACAGGTGATCATAGAATTTGTCCGTAACAGCCCACTTTAAAGCCAGGAACTCTAATTTATGGGCAGGGTAACGTGTTTCAGCTGGAGCTAGGCCCCTACTCCCATATGCTATAACCCGCTTAGCACCACCCTGAACTTGGGCAAGAACAGCCCCCAGACCTTCTCCTGATGCATCAACCTGCAGTACAAAAGGTAAATTGTAATCTGGGTATCCTAATATTGGAGCAGTGATCAGCTTCTCCTTCAGGGTTTGGAAAGCTATTTGGCAGTCTACTGTCCATTTGAAAAGCACTACCACATTGCCAGATGAATTACCTCTTTTTTTTCTTCTTGGATCCCCAGATGTCAAACGATATAGGGGAGCTGCTATAGAGGCATACCCCTCCATGAATCGGCGATAATACCCTGAAAAGCCTAGAAACTTCAAAAGTTCTTTGCGGTTTGTTGGTATTGGCCAGTCTTTTACCTTGCTTATTTTTTCAGGGTCTGTTCTTATGCCATCTGCTGACACCACATGCCCAAGATATTGCACTTCTTTCCTCAGTAGCTGACATTTCTGCGGTTTCAGCTTTAACCCATGTTCTCGTAGCCGGCTGAAAACAACTTGCAACCGTTCCAGGTGCTCCTCAAATGTTTTGGAGAATGTGATGATGTCATCTAAATAAATGAGTAAGTTCACAAAGTTCAGATCACCAAAACAGCATGTCATCAATCTCTGGAATGTAGAAGGTCCATTTTGCAGACCAAAAGGCATACGATTCGCTTCATATAGACCCATAGGTGTGCTAAAAGCAGTTTTGGGTTTGTCATGCTCAGCCACCTCAACTTGCCAATAACCACAGGTGAGATCAACAGTGGAGAAATACTTGGCCTGCCCTAGAGCCTCGAGTGCATCCTCGATTCTTGGGAGGGGAAAAGCATCTCTAGTGCTACAGGAATTTAGTTTTCTGTAGTCTATACAGATCCTAAGTGACCCATCCCTTTTTGTAACAACCACAATGGGGGATGAATAGGGACTCTTGCTTGGGCGAATCACACCAGCGTTCTCCATCTCCTCGATGGCTTTTCTAACCTGTTGGTATTGTGTTGGGGGTATCTTTCTGTATGGCATGCGAAAGGGCGTTGTGTCAATCAGTGGTATTTCATGCTGCACTGTTTTTGTGTGTCCATAGTCAAGGGAATGCTGAGAAAAAACATCTGCATTTTCGAGGATCAGATCTTTGAGTCTGGAATACTGGTCAGCATTGTCGAAGTTGCAACCACTGAGGTCTAACATAGAGAAAATGTCTCCATCATCCTTACTACTAGTGGGGTGAATTATTTCCTTGTGTGCTTTATTGACTTGGCTCTCTGCAATGCAGACATCATCTTTGTGCTTGGGATCACTTTCTCTGTCCACTTCACTGACAATCTCTGACACATTTTTCACTAGAAATGCAGCTGCAATGAGGGTATTAGGCTTCACACACACAGGTCTAGCAGAGAGGTTCATCACTCGGACAGGAACAAATCCTTTTTTCACATCAGCCAGAACACGGGCTACAACCAACCCATCTGGTGGCTTTTGGGATGGCAGTTTTTCCACTAGGGCTGTGTATGGCATGCCCTTAGGTCCACGACAAGTTTTACACTTGAGATTTATTTCTGTGCCAGGGGGGATGGTTCTTGTGTGGTGTCCTGCAAACCTCACTGTGCCAATCTTCCCATCTGTCCCTTTTGGTTCAGTGTTCACCACATCCATGAATGCTGAGTACCATTCTGGGTTAGTCTCCTTCAGCTCAGACAAGAACTGTTTACCATGTGAAGCTTGCAGGTGCTCCTTGGAAGCACGAATCACGTTGGTACCAATTAGCAGGGGGACACGTGTTCTATATTCTGTTTCTGGAACAACAAAAACTGGTACATTGTTCACTGTAGTGTCGAGAAGGCGCAGTTCTATGTTCAACACACCATAATGGGGCACAGGCTGGCCCGCTGCTCCTTCTATTGGGACATCAGAGGGTCTCAGGTTTTGCAAACATAACTGAGGGTGTGTTTTCCAAAACTCATCAGTGATTGTTGTAACCTGAGATCCTGAATCAATGAGAGCTTGGCATTGTGTTCCATTCACAATCACTTCTCCTTCATTACTTGGACCCACAAGTGGCGTGTCCTCCCAAGTTCTTGTGTGAGTAGCATACACATCAAGGGGACTTCCTTGACAACCCATGGTTGCCCCACTAACCACAGGTTCTAGGCGTTTAAAGGCTGACTTGCCTCTGCACCATTTACTGCCTGACCCTGTTCTTGTGCTGGCAAAATAGCCCTGCAGTAGCGTGCCACATGACCAGGTTTCCCACAGCGATGACATATAAAGTCTGGCTTGTTCTTAGTCAAAGCCTGAGGGTGCAAATGCCCCACTAATGAAGTGCTAGGCTTAGCTAACTTGGCCTCCAAATCAGATAGTCTCTGTAATTGCGCTTCTTGGCTTAAGGCCAACTTTTTCACCAACTCAGTGAGTTCTGACAAATCTGATTTCTGTTTGATAGCAATCTCAGGTTTTGGTTTTTGGCTAGGCTCTGTTCTTTGTACCTGAACCTGACTGACCGTTTTCTTGGATTTGGTTGAGGTCTGGAACCTCCTTCCCTCCCTGGCTAGACTACGTAATTCTGCCTGAAGTTCTCTGAATGAAGACAGTTTTGACTTCATTGGGGCTAGCCTCAGATAGACCTCTTCCTCGCTCAGCCCCCTGAAGAACTGGCGAATTAACTTGACATCACGGTCTGGAAAAGGTAAACCTTGATTCTGTGAGTCTTCAGCCGCCCGCAGAGTAGCTTCCAAAACAATAGCATATGAGCAAGGTGACTCACCATATTTCTGGCTTCGCTCATAAAAGTCTGCGAGGGAGTCCACAGATGTCTGTGTGTCACTATATTCATGCCTGAGCTCTTCAAAGGCTCTGGTTGGGGTCTGTTCATGGGCTGGTAAGTTCAGTACAAGTTTCCTTGCTTCTCCACTCAGGTGTCGCACCACGGTTGCAAATGCAAAATGGGGGGGGAGACCACCAGCATCTAAGAGGTACTGCATATCTCTTATCCAATCATCTATCAAGACCCTACTGTCTACATGGCCACTAAACACTTGCACACCCTTTACTTGATGTGTCTGTGTGAAACCATATTGAGGTGCATACTGTGTTGCCACAGGCATACTCATTAGACCAGGTGGTGGCACTGGACATGGCTGCGCAGGTCTGTATGGAGAAGGGTGCGTGTGGAAATGGTTTACATCAGAATGGTTATCAGGGGGAACTGGATGAGGGGCCACCGGAACAGCAACATACTGTGAGGGCATTAATCCTGGGTTTGAATGAGTATGAGGGTTTGCAAAGTTTGGTGCCTGTCCATATGTCTGCTTTGGTCTCACAGCCTGTGGAAAGGCACTGGCATTATCTCTCTCTATGTCAAACTCCACTACTACTGGGTCAATCCTCTGGGGATCTCGGCTTTGGGGGACTTTCATTGAGTGAAATGACAGCCATGGAGTATTGGGCAGTGGCTCATTTGTGGAAGCCAGGCGGGATGGGGTTCCTTCATAAGCGCCCTGCATTGCGTCTCTTGATTGAGATTTTTAATTTTTTTATTTTTATAATTTTTTTTTTTTTACTTGTAAGTTTGTAAACTTACAAACCACAAATTCAATGTAGGCCCAAAACTATCAACAAGGTATAGAAATGATCATTCTCAAATCATCAACACTCCCAACCCTAAACAAAACTAGGTGAAAGGGATATGTCCCAAAAAAAATGTGAAAATTAAAGGATACTCAGTTTATCAGAAACAATGCTGTCTGTGGTGGATGCGTCCACGCTGATCTTCACACCACATCCGGGTCACGGCACCAAAGATGTAACCCTGTGTCTCGGCTCCCCAGCTGGGCTCTGCGTTGTGTTTTAAGGATAATAAAGGGACCAGGAAGCGCAGAAATGCGGTGTTGTCAGCTGGTGGCGCTGTTCTTCCTTTATTGTTATTTCCACAGACAGCAACTTCAGGGAAGCACACAACAATGTCCAACCAATCAATTAAATTGTACACGTCCTCACAGTTAATCATGTTTAACAGTAAATAAACGGTGTAGCATTTACGTAGCACATCAAAAACAAAACAAAGCACAAAAAATGCTTAAAAAAAAAAAAGGTTTGCAATCACAATACAGGAAAACTGGTTAAATAAATGAACCCAGCCACCAGCTACACCACACCAATTCATGTAGCTAAAATATCAACCAATTAATATGATAACAAAATAAATATAGTTCAATTTGGACAATCAACGGAACACAACACGTCATCCATCCACAATATGCACAAAATAATGGTGGATGTTAGATATTTTTTTGAAAGATTTACTAAGATTACTCCTAGAGCAACGCTCAACACCTCTTACCTTCAGGGAAGCACACAACAATGTGCCTTCCTGAGTGAGCAGTAGAAAAAAAACAACAACAACGCGTAGCGCGTCTATTGCCATCTAGAGGCCACAACCAGTAACACCACCTTACA
>JAVGWN010000491.1:0-14240 GCA_034552555.1 Semaprochilodus insignis
TCTCATTCACTTACTCACTTACACTTACTCACTTACTCACTCACTCATTCACTTACTCTCACTCACTCACTCAGTCACTCACTCATGCACTCACTCACTCACTCACTGTCGCACTCATTGAGTCACTCACTCACTCACTCACTGACTCACTTACTCACTCACTCACACTTACTCACTCACTGACTCACTCTCTCACTCACTTACACTTACACACTTACTCACTCACTCATTCACTTACTCTCACTCACTCACTCACTCAGTCACTCACTCAGTCACTCACTCATGCACTCACTCACTCACTGTTGCACTCATTGAGTCACTCACTCACTCACTGACTCACTCTCTCACTCACTCACTCACACTTACTCACTCACTGACTCACTCTCTTACTCACTTACACTTACACACTTACTCACTCACTCATTCACTTACTCTCACTCACTCACTGACTCACTCACTGACTCACACTTACTCACTCACTCACTCACTTACTCATTCACTTACTCTTACTCACTCACTGGCTCAGCTCAATCACTGACTCACTTACTCATTGACTCACTCACTCACTTACTTACTTACTTAATTCTCAAAAACACTATTAATTTTTCCCTTAGAGACAAACTGCTTAGACCCCGAGTTCCTAATATGGCCATGACAGATAGATACATGGCTTCTGAGCTCCGTTGTCATTTACATGCTCAGGTAGGTTGTGTTTGTGGCCTTGCTCGGCTCATCATCAGTGTGTGTTCCTCTGTAGCTGAGGCTCCCTCTGGTGGCTCAGTGAAGCACTGCAATTCAGATTCCCTCAGTCCAGGGGACTCCCGGGCCTCCGTCCCTCGACTAGCAGAGCCTTCCGAGTTGGCTGCAGTCACTGAATCTCAGCAGAGCTCCAGAGACCTGGAGGATCTGCCTGAGACGGCAGGTATGGTGCAGAAAAACGACATGCTTCATCCGCCGATACGCTTTCAGTGCATGGATACACGCCTTGCATACGCCGCCACTGTGTCGCCATTCGCTTGTTCCGGGGATGCACCGATATTAATCTGGCTTTGTGACGATGATGGGCATCTTCTTGTCCATACATCAGGTGCATTAAGACAGGTTAAAGCTTCACTGCACCATGGTGCCATTATGTTTACATGGCCATCATTAGCTGAAGTCCGAATATGGTTTAATATGACATTTTCAGATTTGTTATATGTGGCACTCGTATATCGTGCACCCCTGGTGTCTTCATCTTTTGGATTCATGTGTTCGTGCCCTCATTCATACGTTTGCTTGTTTGGCCCTCATGACTGTCTGTAAGATGCTGCTTTCTTCAGCTTGTGTCCTTTACCAGCCAAGAGTTTGAGCTGCGCTCCACCATGCTAAAGCACTTTAATTTGGTCTGCAGCTTGTTCAGCATCGCTCTGCAGCTGAGTCTCTTCCATTTCTAAGGGTGTAGCAGTTTTGATAAATTGGCAATACAAATATTCCGTCTAATATTCTCTCATTTACTGAGTGTTGTGGAAACCACCCGTCTCACTGATCGGTTTATTGATCCTTTAATTCAGATGTGAAACTAAATTTAGTTGTATCCGCTCCACTGACCATATAGGACACTCTGTAGTTCTACAGGTACAGACTGTAGTCCATCTGTTTCTCTGTATGCTCTATTACCCTGTTCTTCAATGGTCAGGACCCCCACAGGATCCCAGTGGATCAGACACTCACACCAGCACAACACACACTAACACAACACCACCACGTCAGTGTCACTGCAGTACTGAGAATGATCCACCACCCACATAATACCTGCTCTGTGGTGATCCTGTGGGGGTCCTGACCATTGAAGACCAGGGTAATACAGTATATAGAGAAACAGATGGACTACAGTCTGTACCTGTACAACTACAGAGTGTCCTATATGGTCAGTGGAATAAAAGAGGTGGTTTTAATTTTTCATAAAATCAGTTTTGCAAAAGGACGTTTGTAGTAGTTACATAATACTTTGTAGTCGTTACACCCTTACGCTGTGTTCCGTTTATCTCTTTCCCTCTCCATCTTTGTCTCAGCTCTCTGCATCATTGCATTCAGTGCTAAGGCTAACTGCTACCAAATCAGATCATTAGCAGTTGGTGGCTAATACAAACTCTTTGGCCCAAATCAACACTTTCTGCATCGCTGTACATGCTGTGTTTGTATGTTCCATGACTATGCATTGATTGGGCTGGTTGTAACAGAGTTCTTCAGATCTAGACCTTCAGTCCAGTTTCCGGTCCCAGGTTTTGTAATCCCAGGTAGCTGTGGTAGTAGATGGCGAATCAGTTATACCAACAGTTCATTTCAGTACCAGTCACTACAAAGCCCTGGGCTGGAAACTGGGTTGGTGGACTGGGATGTTCCATTGCTGTTGGACAAAGACCTTGTATCTCCAAAATGGAAACTTGTAGTTTACATTAATGGAGCTAGATTTTTTCCCAAGGAATTTTGAGGGCTTTTTATCGCATCTGTTTATCGTGATGCTGATTTTAGAGTTTACAGTCATTTGCAGAGGAATTTCGTCGTCCGCATTTAACCCATCCGTGAAGTCAGACACGCACATATGCTAGTGAGCAGTGAGCATAAGTACCAAGAGCAGTGGGGCAGTCCAAATCCACAGCACAGTTCAGGGAATTGAACCAACAACCTTCTGGTCGCAAGGCTGGTTCCCTAACGTCCAGCCCATGCCTGCTCTAAGGGTAACTGGAGTTTTCAAATTCTGGAAAAATTGGAGCTACAGGTGTTTTGTTACAACAGCAGTGAAGAAGCATTTCATTCTGTTATTTGTGTTTGTACTGCCTGTATTTCACTACACTCAGCACTTCATCGTCTGCATCCAGCTATGTCGCCTCATGTCATTTGTCATGTCATTTTCTGGATGCTGAGTATATCATCTTACTCCAGTTTTCCTACTTTGCAGTCATTTTGAGGAAGGCATGCACCACTACATTTGTCCTGTAGGCATGTACCTGTAATCATCCCTGATTGCATTCATCAAACTGATTTAAACTTCTAATAACGAGTTATTTGAATTAGCGCATCCGCTTGACTGCTAGCGTTTCTCATTTCATACCAACTTTTTAAATCACAGTTTTGTGATTTGTAACCTCATTAATGTTGACAAAGAAATTGTTGGTTCATCAGCAAATAGCTTTGGTGCACCCCACACTGCACGAAATCTTGGCAAGTTAATTGATCTTATATCTGGTCGATATGTCTGTCTTAAAATTCTAATTTTTTGATCATTTCCCTGAGATGTTTTATACTTGTTTTGAATAATATTAGTAAATCAGAATCAACCAACAGGAATGAAACTTGGTAGGGTAGGTTTGACATCATGGGACATGCAAATAATTCAAGTTTTGCGCTCAGCTGCACCAAGCAGCCACGACTGCGGACATTCATCGAGCAGTGATGCCTTCGTGAGTCATCCTGTTAGTGCCAGCACTATTGGCAGACGGCTGCACCACGCAGGACTACATGCACACAGACCGTTACGACGACTGTCCTTAACACCACGTCAACGTCACCAAAGACTGCAAATGGTGTCGTGCCAGACTGTCATGGAGTGACTCAGAATGGCAGCGGGTCATCTTCAGTGACGAGTCCCGCTTTAGTCTTGGTGGAGACGACCAACGAATCTGTTTGTGGAGGCACCGTGGTCAGCGCCAAGATGAACGGTTTGTTGTCACACGTCCAGAAGGCCTAGTGTTACTCCACCTCCACCCCTACCGCACCATCTGCAGGAACTGTGTGAGGATATTCAAGCTGCATGGGATGGATTATCACAGGACACCATTAGGAACCTCTGCAATTCCATACCGAGACGTCTGGCATGTTGGGTTAGCAAACATGGTGACCCAACGCCATACTGAGAGACACTACTTCTGTATGTGTAGCTCAATAAATATTGATCATATCAGTCTAAATTTATCATCATTTATCTTCCTTCCCAATAGCACTGCAGTCCCACACCTCCTTCTGGTTGCTGCTGTTCTTTTGATGCTGAATCTTAAAATGAGCTACAACAATCTCAGAACATGAAATTTAGGATATATAAACTAGATATAAGATCATTTAATTTCCCATGATGTCTGTATTTTTGCAGTGCACCCACCTCTGTTTTCAGGTTCAGCCGCTCACTGTCTGCTCTTCTGTCTCCTGTTAAGATAAGTCCCTAGGTTCTGATGGTGTGGAGGGGGTCTCCTTGCTGCGGACCCCCCAAATGGCAGATGAGAACAGCAGGAGCAGCCTGAGGGGGACGGATGATCTAGACGCTGCAGAGAAAGCTTCTATATCCAGCCAGGAGGAGAAGGGTGAGTCGGATCTGCACATCATGCAGGGTTCTGCTGTTAAACCCGTTCTGACTCAGCTGGTTATCTCCTGAACATCTGCACTTTGCCTTTCTCTTGGGTGTTTTTTGGCACATTTCTTTGCGGTTCTTGTTCTTGTTTTATATCCAAATGGCGTGGGCTGGAGTAGGTCTCATGCATGACCTCATCAGTCCACCACCCAACTGTAGGAAACCATAAAACTTCTGGACCAAACTGAAGTATCTGGACAAGTGAATGGTGGCGCATGGAGGTCAGTGCAGTTTCAGCACCTTTGCATGTTTGCAGGTGAGGGGAAAGAGAAGGGCAGCGGAGAGACACCGTTAGGAGCGAAGGGCCCATTGACAGCCACACGCATGGTCACTCGACTGAGGAACCCGGACAGCAAACTGAGTCAGCAGAAGAGCCTGCAGGTGGCAGCAGCGCTACACGAGGCCAATAAGGGATACAAGGAGGGAAAAGAGGTGAGAGCTGACAGCCACAGGGTTTGTTGTTTACGATGTTTCTCTAGAAACGGGAGTGTCCGACTTGGTCCTTCACATTTCTGTGATTTTCCTCCAAAGCGTCTCATTTAGCTCATACCAGTGGTGGACAAAGTACACTAGCCATATTTGAGTTAGAGAAGAGATCCCCAAGGTAAAATCCTCCTCCAGTGTCAGTAGAAGTTCCTCCCTTTAGACCTCCACTGGAGTAACAGTACTGAAGTATTTCCCTCCAAATGTACTTAAGTATGGAGAGTAACAGGAGCATGATTTATTATGGCTCTAATGTCCTATTATCATTTCTGGAACAAGACTCTCAATCAGCTCTGTGTAGGTGAAGAGACTCTAGTGTCTCTCAGTCCACCAGTCTTTAATAGAAGCTCATTAATTAGTCTGACACTGACGTCTATTCAAATGATCATCAGCACAGAACACTGAAGGAGAACAGGTTCTATTAGCTAGAACTATAAAATAAATTACTGTACTTAAGTGCAGTGACCATTTACATTTACTTCGTACTGTGACGATGGACGGACAGATTGTGACGCGCGCTGAGCTAAAAGCAAGGCACGGTTTATTAAACAGGTTTGTACCAAGACACAGCAACACCAAGAACAAGGAAATACAATCAGGGGCAAAACCGAGACCGAGTCAATAAACAGGCAAGAGTCAAACCAAGCAGACAGTCAGACCAGGCAGAGGTACCAAAGGGAATAAACAACAGGAGTAAACCAGAGAATCAAAATAAGGTCAAAGCCAGAGTAACAAACAAGATCAAACAGAGAGAGCGCTCGGTATGCAGCAGAGTGGCAATACTTCGCAGTGAGCCCGTGTGAGAGAGAAGCATTTAAGACTAACTGTCTTAAAGTCAGGTGACTAATCAATATTCAGGGGACTGAGAACGAGGCAACAGGGTGTGATTGAGCAAGGATGGACACGTGACATCAGGTGGTGGGTTATGGGAAATGGAGTCCGGGAGATCGGAGGTGAGAGGAGAACCAGCAGGCATGACACATACCATGTACCTTTGAGCAGGACTATCCTCAAGGTGAACTCTCAACCTCCAGGACCAAATTAGGACCTCGATATGAAGGGCTCGCTGGGCTCATACGTAATAGAATGTTATTAACTGGTCTGACACTGATGTCTGTTCAAATGATCGTAAGCACAGAACACTGAAGGAGAACAGGTTCCATTAGCTAGAATTATAAAATAACTTTTTGCAAACAAGCAAAGTTTAATTTTAAGATTTATTTGCAACTTTCAAGTTTAAGATGGATAAAATCTTGTTTTAAACACAGGTGGCTCACTAATGAGTTTTCCTTTACTGTACTGCATTGGTAGGTCTCAGTTCATAAACATAAACCAGCCAAAACCTATTTATTATAAAAGGAGATAGTGTTTGTATACACTCAGAAAAAAGACACTCGCCTGTCACGAGTGCGTGTGTACATGTTTCTATATTGTGGTCTGTTTACCCACGAAGTCAGGAACAGTGTTTGATCAGTTCACTGATGCTTTGATGTGTGATTGTCAGTCAGTGTTTGGGTTAACCCCATCCTGCTTTACCTGCCTTCCTCCAGGTGGTCCTTGATGTAGTCCAGGTCTGAAACGGACATTTCCATGGATGCTAAGAATCCATGAATAAGCTTGTTTCGCTTTGACATGTTACGTGCGCACATAAGGCGAAAGGAACGACAGATTTCCCAAAATGTAGTAAACAGTCCGATATTAGACTTTGAAATGTGGTGGAGCTGAAGTAAAAAGTCGTCCAGCATGGAAACACTGCAGTGAAGTACAGATACACAAAAACCTACTTAAGTACAGTAACTAATTACATTTACTTCATACCATGTACCTTTGAGCAGGAATATCTTCAAAGTGTGCTGAACTCTGAACCTCCAGGACCAACTACAGCCCTCTCCTCACCTCTGTTGCTTTGCCCTCTCCTCTTCTCAGGTTCTGGTGGTAGGCCATCAGGGAGAAGTTGCCCGTCTGAACCCACGCAACTCTAAAGACCTCGTTATGAAGGGCTCGCTGGGCTCATACTTCCGTCTGGGTCAGGAGGGCAAGTACCGGGTCTATCAGAACCAGTACAGCACTAACGCTCTGGCCCTCAACAAGCACCAGCATCGAGAAGACCATGACAAGCGCAGACACCTGTCCCACAAGTTCTGCATGACCCCCGCTGGAGACTTCAAATGGAACGGCTCTGTGCACGGCTCCAAGATGCTGACCATCTCCACGCTAAGGCTGACCATCCTTCAGCTGGAAAACAACGTCCCAGCCCCCTTCCTGCACCCCAACTGGGCCTCTCACAGGTAGCTTTGCCTGCGTAACTATTCCAGGGCTAACGTTGATGGGCCAAGACTGCACGTTACAGTGTAGATGTTTCATCTGCTGGATGAAGAAATAGACTTGAAGCATAGAGAATGTGCTGTGTGCACACTGCTGCACCTCTTACCTCACCTGGCCAGTACATAAGGCTACACTGAGTACCACCACAGCCTTAGCATGAATAACTGCATCTGGTTCTTTTTAGGGCTGGAAAACGATAAAACGCAATAAAGCAATGAAATTATATAATGTAAACATAAAACCAGTGATGTTACAGTAAGACCTTGTGGAGGGCTGGAATCAAAACAGCATTTGAAAACATATTTGGTAGCACTTTACAGATCGGTAGTAAGTAGGTAATAATATGGTAATTTTACTGTAATAAATTGTATTTAATCATTAACTAAATGCCAATTTCTTAGTTGTTACTAAATAATAAATCAGAAATTGTACCAAGTGTTACCAGTTCTTTCTGTGTAATAAGTGAGAGTTGTAGTGGTAACAAGGCAGCAATGTAATAGAAACACAATGGTAACAACTTCCCTAAATATTATATGCACGTCTTCTAGTCATTAATAAATAAAGATTGTATCAGTAATAAAATGACAAAATGATAAAAAAAAAAACAAAAGCGGTAAAAGTTTTATTTACCTAAGGTGATCCGCGGAACAATACGAGAGCATAATAATTGAAAAAGAAGGTGGTGAAATTAAGCTGTGGTTGTTGTGGCACAATGGATAACACCAATACCTGCCAGTGAGCTGCCACCTCATGTGGGTGATGGGGGTTTGATTCCCGGTCTGGGTGACAATGCTGTGCTATAACAGGGTCCCTAGGCAAGACTCCATTGGCCTATTTGTAATATGAATATGGGTAAGAGCATCAGCTAAATGCCATAAATGTACATGTACAGGTGTAGGTGTTTAGTGTTCCGGGGATGACAGACATGGGTGCGGTATGGGATTGGTTGGCGGTTGGTCCTTTATAGCCGAGCAAGTCCCTGCCACCAGGGAGCTACCATCCCGTGTAGGAGACTGGAGTTCAATTGCTAGCTAGGGTGACTATGCTGTCTATGCTACACCAGAGTCCTTGGGCAAGACTCCTAACACTGCAGTGGCCTACCTGTAATAGGATTAACCTTGTAAGTCGCTCTGGATAAGAGCGTCAGCTACATGCCATAAAGGTAAATGTACAGGTGTAGATGTTTAGGATTCCAGGGATGACGAACATGGGTGTGGTATGGGATCGGCTGGTGGTTGGTCCCTTATAGCCTAGCAAGTCTTAAGTATGACCTCATATATTGCTCTCTCTAAACTCTCTCAGCATTCCTGTCAATCTGAAGACTTGCCCTTGCCAGGGAGCTACCGTCCCATGTAGGAGACTGGGGTTCGATTCCTGGTCTGCACATTTGATATGGTGTTCATATAAAGCTGTTGGCTATGTTGTTATTATTATTATTATTATTATTATTATTATAATGTTTATACAAACATACAAATGCTGCTAATTTCATTTGTGGTTTTCAATATAAAACGTTCTGTTTGTGTTTCAGTACTATAAAACAGTTTTGACATGTTTTAACAAAACCACTGTAATACCGTAATAATGATTAGTTTTGATTTTGTTGATAATAATAATAAAATTCAGTTTTCATATAATTTAATTTCTAGTCACTTGGCATCAGCGTTTTTATAAGCACATGTGAATGAGCATGCTATTGGGACACTACCAGTATCAGTATCGGTACATCCTTAACTACAGACTTCACACTGTGCCAGTCTGCATGTGCGGGACACGTTCTGGTCTTGAGCTTACTAATGAAATTCTGTCCCTGGTATCTCAGATGTGAGTGATTTTGGTTCCAGTGCTAGCAGGTTATGCTAATCATCTTCTGTCTCCTTATATTCCCTCTCAGGGCTAACTGGATCAAAGCTGTGCAGATGTGCAGCAAAGCCCGGGAGTTTGCTCTGGCTCTAGCCATCCTGGAGTGCGCCATCAAACCAGTGGCCGTGCTGCCTGTGTGGAAGGAGTCGCTGGGACACACACGGTAAACCGCACTGCGAGGGTCATCAGGGCTTTTACTGGTGAAATCTAAACTCAGTTAGAGGAAATAGCTGAGGGGTTCCATGTAAGGCAGCAGTGGAACCTCTTGTTGTTTTAAGACACAGATTTGTTGCCTTGACCGCTGGCTGTGTAGCCAGCGATGTGGGGTCCAAGTCGGGGTCCATTTTTTAAAAATATAAACTTGAAAATAAAAATATAAAGTTTCAGAATTTTGGGGAAAAAACCCCAAAAAGTTCTGATGAGTAAAATGAAATTACGAGAACTATTTTGTACTAAAAGGTCTTTTTTTTTAATGTCATTTCTTCCGTTTGTACTTGTTCAGATCACTCAGGTAGGGATGCACCGAATGTTCGGCAACTGAAATTATTTGGCCAAACACCGAAAGTGACGTTTTTGGACAAATAATTTCGGTTGCCAAACATAAGTGAAAAGACCGAATAGCTTATACTGAACATTTACATTTTGAATGACGCTGTTACCTTTCTCTAGTTCCCGGATGAGGGCAGGGACCAGAGTGTTATTCAGTTTCAAGCATTCGAGCCAAATGGTTTTAAGTCGTATTGTGGTTTGTGGGTGTGTCTGCTGGGATGTTAAGATGTTCAGCATTCAGTATGTATGTATAAACTACAGGTTAGTAACTGTTTTATCCCAGACAGCAAAACTGTTCTGGCCCAAATCTGGCCCACATTCCCCATTTTCATCTGAACTGCCTGCCAGATGGGTTGACGGCACTTGGGCGGACCGCTCCCAGTAGCAAGATGTGCGCCGCAAAAACGCGCCAGATCAGGGCCACGCCTCGGCCAAAAGTAGGCACCTCTGCTGTATCTGTGCCAAAAGTGGACCAGACCTGGTTTGGGACAGGTGGGCCAAATGCATGTTATAAATATGTGGGCGGCCTTTGGCTCACAGCAGATTGCCAGTGCCGACAGAGGACCAGCAGTGCCATATCTTTTTTGCCAGATGTGGCCCCATCCGCTTGCTATCTGGGATTTAGCCTATTTCATTTATGCAATGGTGGAAAAGTGGCGAAATTAATGAAACACTGTGTTCAGTAAAAAACAACATTATTTTCTTTTCGGCGCGTCCGTACTCTCAGGTGCAGTCGCTCTACTCACCAGCCGCTTTTTCACAAAGTTGTGGAGTCCAACTTAGGTGTGCACTGTCATGAAGTAAAAGAGGGACGTACAGTACTACATACTGAGAAATTCCTGATAAAAATGTTTAAGATTTGACTTTGGCTTAAGATTCAGCTCAAATTGTTATGGAAACAGTTTCATTGTAATGAACAGTTAGTAGCATAGTAGGTTCAATCTGGAGGTTCAGTCAACTGGATGATTGGAAGCATTCAACATTACGTTACCCTTCCTAGGGGTGGTCATCCAACAGCATTACTCCATGGCTTAGTATTATGAATATTGATATTAGTATTCTGAGAGATTACAAAGCACCATAGTCATATTCAGCAAAACCGAACAATGCATTCCAGCATAAGAGCCACATCCAAACTGTGAAACATGGCGGTGGCAGTATCATACCTTGCAGCTGTTTTGCTGTTCCTGGAACACCATCATTCAGTGGAGCTATGGATTCTGGATTGTATCAAGTAGTTCTACAGGAGAATAGTCAGGCGTCGTAGCAGATGGTGGGTCCTGTAGAAAGACCCTAGAAATGCCAGTGAGTCGACAAAGAGAGTCAAACTCTGGATCTTAATCCAACAGAAACGATGAGGCTGAACCTAAGATGTGGTGTTCCTGCAAGAAAGCCCGTCTGTCAGGGCCGGGCAAATCAGGACGTTCGCGGATAGGCTTAAAAGTTTTATTAGAAGAGGGCACAGACAAAAGTGGAGTCAAAACAGGCAGGAAGTCAGGAGCCGGCAAACAACACAAACGAAGGACAAAACCAGAGACGAAGTCAAAAAGCAGAGCAAGGGATCCAAAAACAGCTAAAGGGATAATAAGGCTCGGTAAGTTCTGTAAAACAGAAACGTTACTTCGCAAGGAGTTAATAAACAGAACAGCTTATAAAGGGCTAGCACCAGGTGAAAACAATCAGTACTCTGGCGAGGCTGCTCTGCGGTTGGCTGCCGGCTGTGAGCGAGAGGTCACGTGGTAATCCGAGGGGTTCTGGGAAGTGGAGTTCACCGGCAGTATAGCCCATGCAGGGTTTGACAGGCGCGTGACACCATCAAAGCGGTTCTGTACCCAGTAATGGGCCAAGGCTCCTCCAAGCCAATGTACACGGGAGATCAATAGTTACAGGAGCCATATGGTTGACCTTCACTTGCAGGACTATAAAAACCTAGAAATGTTGCTAAGCTAGTGCATTAATGAGATTTAAAACGTCTTAAATGTCCACAAATGCAGCGAGAGAGTCTCCGCTCCCGTGCAGTAACTCGAGAGGGAAATAACAGTAACTTTAAAGACCGTCTAACACAGGCTGGAGTTGTCCATCCGTTCTGTCTTTAAGGCCCGTTCTAAATCACTGGCGCTCCTAACATCAGTAGGACCGTTTGATGTGTTCTCCTCTTATTTGCCTTCTCTGGCTACGTTACATCAAACGAAGCAGAACACCATTTAATCACATTTAGCGAAACCTCTCCCTCAAAGCCGACCATGCTGGCCGCTAGCGCCGGTGCTGCACGCGATGCACAAGGATGTTTGCCAGGCATCAAAGGGGCGATTTGTGTTGTAAGCTAATATTTATGTAGCGCCCATGTTACCGGGTGCAGCCCACTTACAGCGGAGCTCACAGTGCAAGGAGGAGAGTGGATTTCCTGCCCTGGGTTTAGCCCCGGAGCTGACGGCTGCGTTCACCGGCGTGCTTCCCTCCGCAGACCCACCAGAGGCTCTTTAGTCGTAGTGTTGGGACTGGAGGTGTTCCAGAGTAAACCCGGGAGCTACTCTAGTGGGTCTTTCATCAAACTAAGAGTTTATGTGTGTCGGAGAAGGAGTGAAAGTGGGTTGGTGGGCCGAGTCTGGGTTCGTTTGTGTTTCAGCATGACTGTATGTGTGTATGGTGTGGGTTTGAGGTATCCTGTTTGATGACCACCGTTTTTTGCTGTGTGTGGCGCAGGCTTCACCGCATGACGTCGCTGGAGCGGGAGGAGAAGGAGAAAGTTAAGAAGAAGGAGAAAAAGCTGGAGGAAGAAGAAACCATGCAGCAGGCCACCTGGGTCAAATACACCTTCCCTATTAAACACCAGGTGAGCACAAGCATTCAGGTTTCCTGATGATGGGAACTAGGAGTCACAACGTCTACAACGCAAATACAGACATTTGCTGCTTTTAGCTGCGAAGCTCCTTATGCACCTAGCCTATAACTCACCCACCCACCCACTCACTCACTCACTCATGTTTAGCAGGCCTAAGATTCTCCACAAGCGGGTGCTATTAGACGTTCAGTAGCTTTTCAGGAATGTTATGGCTGGTGGGTGTATCTGAATTAGCCTCGAGATCCGTATGATGATGTATGCTTGTGTAATAAAATGTTTCCCTGGTTTACAGGTGTGGAAGCAGAAAGGTGAGGAGTACAGAGTAACAGGCTACGGCGGCTGGAGCTGGATCAGTAGGACTCACGTCCATCGCTTCTTGCCCAGACTACCTGGCAACACCAACGCTAATTACCGCATAGAGCTGGAAGGTGGGTGCGGTGTTTGTTCAGTCAGTGGTTGGAATAAAAAGACCCTCATTCTCTTTCCTGTAATTTGTTTACAGTTTAATTAATTACTCATGTCTTTCCGTTTGGCTGTTGCTTCTTTCATTAAAAGTTGTTTATTAATTTGCTTTACATGCTTCTTTTCTCTCTGTTTTGTCATCAGATGCCAAGACTGAAAAGAGCTCTTTAGATCTGAAGAAGGATAAAAGTGCTGCAAGTCCTGAAACAACCACCAGCAGCAGCAGCAGCAAAGCAGAGGAGGGCTGTGAACTAAAGGAAGATGAAAAGAGAGCGGAAGAAAAGGAGGCTGCTACGGACGGTCCTGAACCTCGGCGAGACGAGGCCAAAGGTGTCTGCTCCCTCACTTCTTCACTGTCTATTTTAATTGCCTCTTGCAATCACGACTTACATTTTGACCTTTAGGCTCTTTATTCTCCACTCGTTACTAACAGCTACAGTAACAGTAACTTACAGTAACAGTAAGGATATATATGTATATATACACGTATATGTGTGCATGTGTAAATCTATATATGTCTATATCTATCTATATATCTATTTATCTGCCCATCTATATATATATATATATATATATATATATATATATAGGCTTGCTCAGCCCTCTCAGTGAGTCCTTTCCCCTTAGGCTCGCTCGTACCTGTGTGTGTGTGTGTGTGTGTGACGTGTAGGCCACACGTCCCTCGTCCCACACTCTTTCTCCAGCGTGTGGCATGTATGTCCACATGTGGCCACATGTCCTGCTCCTCCTTCCACCATTGTAGAGAGAGTCAGTTTATAAAGGCACGATGCCCCGCCTCCCGCACACCTGTGCGTGATCAGTGGGAAGCATGTGCCCACTTTTGCAGGGAAAGGCAGCCATTTATTTATTTTATTTTATTTTATTTATTTATTTTTAAACAAACATACACCATTCAGCCATAATAGTTAACCACCTCATTGCTTCTACACGCATTATCCATTTTATTAGTTTCACTGGCGAATATATATGATATGATATTGTGGCTGTATTGCCACCGCTTGACTTAGTTAATGAGTTTGAAATTGAGTTAATATTGGTGGTGCTTGTTGTTGTTGTTGTCTGATTATTATTAGTTGTTGTTTATTATTATGTAAATGAATTTGGAAATTTCCTGAGGCTCCCATATGGTGTAGGTTCCACCCTGATATTAGAAGTCAGAGACTATAATTTAACCCGACTTAATGTGTGTGTATGTGTGTGTGTGTGTGTGTGTGTGTGTGTGTGTGTGTGTGTGTATGTGTGTGTGTGTGTGTGTATGTATGTATATATATATATATATATATATATATATATATACATATACATATATAT
>JAVGWN010000492.1:0-14237 GCA_034552555.1 Semaprochilodus insignis
CACACACACACACACACACACACACACACACACACACACACACACACTACCACACTCCTACCAGCTCATCTGCTGCTGCACCGTTTAGTGTTAGTCATCTAGTCCTCCATCAGTGGTCACAGGATGCTGCCCACAGGATTCTGCCCACAGGACGCTGCCCACAGGACACTGTTGGCTGAGTTGGTTGGTGGACGATTCTCATTCCAGCAGCGACACTGAGGTGTCTAGCAGCACTGCTGTGTTTGATCCACTCACACCTGCACAGCACACACTAACACACCATTCTCTAGTCAATCCCAACTCTAATTTTGGAGCCATGTTTAAAGGAGTGTGTAAGATTTAGGGAGGGTGTCTGTGTTATCAGAAACAGATTTTAACACACATGAAAATTATGTTTTGATCAGTGTATAATTACCTATAACTACAAATTGTTATTCTTATTCTAGAATGAGCCTTCATATCTACACAGGAGCAGCTCGTCTTCCAGCAGATGCTGCCACCACCATGTTTCTACAGTAGTCCAGAACGAATAAACCACAGACTCTCTGTAGAGAAGCACACGCGTTTACACTGAAGCAGACGTGAACTTGAACTTGATGGAAGAAAATTTTATACCCTAGATTAAAACTTCCCATCATTAAAACTACAAGCTTTTTATTCACCAGCTTATTATTAGATGTTTCTGTTCCACCTTAAATGGTGCAGCAGAGTGCACCCTCAAAAACTCAAACAGGAAGTCCTTATAAGAAACTGTTCCCAGTGTTAATAGAGTAATGAGGATGTTCTGATGGTCTTTAACTATATGTGAAATATGGAATAACTGGGAATATCCGGATATGTTCAGTGAATGAATGACCTGTTATGACTTTCTCAGTCATACAATGACTACAAGATACAGTGACACCCTGAACACCATGTGTCCTTTTCTTCCCTTCTTTTCCTTCATCAGCTCTGACCTTCCTAACCGAAGAGAAACTGAGTGAGTTATTGTCCTTCCATATCTGATACTGATATTAATATTTATACTGAATTCTGTGGGATGATTCCAGTACTGAAAGCAGCTCACAGTTCTGCAGAATCACTGTAGTGTCCTTTATTATACTCTGTCTCTCAGTGTGGAGGTCTGTAGTACTGTGTGTCGGCGCTGCTGGACTGTTACTGATCGTACTGACCATCTGGATCTGCACACTGTCCAGTGAGTTCATCCTTCCAGCTGTATTAATACTGTAGTTATTAAAGCTGCACTATGTAAGATTGTAGAAGGTATTATTACTGAATGAGGAGAATATGGTGGAATATGATGAGTGTGTGCATTCACCACGTATTACCTTCATACTCAGTTCTTTCACTCTAGCAGGAATTTGGAGCTCTGATTAGCCTTCTACTTCATCTCTTTACAGATGCTGATGAGTCAGTTTACACAGTGGTGGCCTACAGTCTGTCTAGCCAGGAGCAGCTCTCACAATGAACCCATATCCTTCAGCTTCCTCACAACCATGGACAGCAGACTGCTTGCTCTAAAATGAGCTGAAAATGCCATATAGGATGCCATATAAAAGCTGACTTCAGTCCAGACTCTCCAAAGAGATGAACGCTGAGGGCAGTGAAGCTAGTGGTTTTTTGGGGGGGGGGGGGGATCATATACAGCTGTTTCCAGTATTGGGTGGGCCGGCTCCTATGCCTGTGTGTGTGTGTAAACGTGTTTAAATCAATGTAACCTTAATAACACATGATCAGAAAAGCCACTGAGTGTGTTTGTCTGTCTGTCTGGTTACTGACTGAGAAGTGTACAGGGTGAAACTGCTCGCGTTGAGTTTGTTAGTGCAGTTATTTTGGATGTTCAGTGATGTTCAGTGTGTTAGACATGCCATGTTTATATATACATCTGCACTTTTAATATTCGTGTTCTGTAAATGACCTCACTGAGCTAGAAATGAAGATGGTTTAGTTGTATTATGATGATGTCAAACAAGTTCAGAAACGCTGTTTTAGCACCAAGTTTATTCGATAAGCTCACCAGAATAGAAACAGTGTTTCTGTAAGTGCTCAAAACAGATAAAAATCATGGAAAAAGGAGAATAAAGGAGATGAAATGAAAATGAGAACATAACTGACTAGTGATGAATAAACTCAGTAGTGCATGGGAGAGATGAAGTCACTAAATTACAGTAGAATCAGAATAATAGAGGCACTTCTGATCCATTACAGTAACAATCAGTCATGCTGTGGAAGGTGTGGAGGCTCCAAGTTTCACCCTTCCGATCAGGCCTAGGCGATAGGTCTTCCCAAAAATGGTGTCTCCAAACTCTCTGGGCCTTCTCTGCCATACAACTCTCCACACCACCACACCATCTAACCATACCAACCCCCTCTTTCTGCTACGGTGCTTCCAGATAAACCAGGGATCCCAGTCCTGAACCAATTGGAGTTGGGGCTGATGTCATGCTTGGACATACTAATCACCCTCGCTATATGTCAAGTCCTTATGGAAGTCCCAATAGGCATTTGTTCAGAAGTCACACATGGCCGTACATTACCTACAGAGGGGTCTCTACAGGGTCCCTTACACTCTCAACACACCCAGATACACAGAAAGGAACACTCCTGATTACATCATCGGTTACCGACACGGAGTAAATATGGAACAGGACTCTAAACTCCTTACAGTGTGTACCACCCAGGTCTCAGAGCTCTCCACTAAAGGTCTGATATAGCATGGTCATTCCACACTGAGCTGAAGGCAGTTTATACAGTAATCTCTATTAAAATTATGTACAAAATGAGTTTCTATCCTATAACTGTCTATTCAGTCTGTTTGATCACCTCAAAATCCCCACAAACTCATCTTCCAGTCCTCCTCCAGCTTCATAACAGCTTTGGTGCTTCAGGTGTCTGAACTCTGAACAGCTCATATTGTCAGGGTAACATTAAGCTGCTGATGAGTAACAGTGCATGTCTGTTACAGAGCGCTGTATGTAAACACTGCACAACTTTTATATTTATAACTGTATATTAATGTACAGAGCTCTGATGCCCTCTGGTGGACAACACGAGCTGCGTCCCTTCATGAGGGTCCAGTGGAGCTGCTGCAGATAGACCACGAGGTGGATGTGACTCTCTGAACGACATATCTGTCTGTTTGGGGGTCATATGTTATAATACAGTGTCCTAGAAAACAGTATACTCTGCTTACAGTCTGTCGGGTTTAGTGTGAGTCGCCTGTGTACAGATATCACTGACACTGCTGAGCCACACAATGGTAGGTTTCTGTTCAGCAGCTCATATTCACATATAGAGATGTGGGAGATGTTCTGTTTTTGACCAGAGGTGAAGGGCTGATGGTTTTCTGGTATCTCTTTGAAGCTCTGTGAACTCTGTCTTAGTGTCTCGATGTTCTCGTGTCTCTTGGTGGTGGTGAAATGGCTCTGTTCATCCTCCTCTCCTTCGGTCTGATTCTGGAGGTTCATCCTCAGCGTGAGTCTGGTTGATCAGCCTGTTTTTTAAGTTTATTAGACAGTTTATAGAGTAAGTAATAACTACACACTGAGAGCTGTAGTCTAATACACACTGTATACAGGATCACCTGGAACGTCTTATAATATGATGGTGTTCAGGGACACAGTGAGACGCTGGGGGTGAAGCCCTCTAATTCCAGGTGTTTGTAGAGCTGCTGGTACATTCAGACAGATGAGTAGATCACACAGGAAGTAATAACATTTCACACCCTGTGCAGAAATTAGTTATTATTGTTATATCCAGTGTTTATCCAGTGTGCATCTCCAGTGTGAATCTAGTGTGTTTTCAGCGTGTATCCAGTGTGTATTATTTGACGGTGGGTCTGTATGTTGCAGATGTTCCTCGGCCCTGGCTGGAGGTGTCTCCTGCAGAGGGAGGTTCAGTACAGCTGGACTGTAAGACGTGGTATTCTGGAGTGTCTCAGTGTTATTTCTATCCAGAGGGAGCTGATACAAACGTAAAGCTCTCACCATCCTGTCGACTTCTACTCAGTGATGCTGAACTGACCAGCTGGACAGGATGCAGTTACAGATCACCTGAACCAGTCAGTGTTATTTGTTACTACACTTTCAGTGAATCAAGACTTACTAAACCTTCTCCTCACTCTCCACCAGCTCCTGTGATAATCCTGGGTAAGACACTGACTGAGTTCAGTACTAGATTTATTTTCCTGCACAATTCAGTGATTGAGAGCGGGTTTGGTATGAGGTGTAAACAGAGTGACTGAAAGCGGGTTTGGTGTGAGGTGTAAACAGAGTGATTGAGAGCGGGTTTGGTGTGAGGTGTAAACAGAGTGACTGAGAGCGGGTTTGGTGTGAGGTGTAAACAGAGTGATTGAGAGCGGGTTTGGTGTGAGGTGTAAACAGAGTGATTGAGAGCGGGTTTGGTGTGACTTGACATGACTATGACTCTCTAGTGTCTCTAGAATGGAGCGTTTCATACCAAACCACTCTGAATGACTCATGAATTACATCTGTTTACCTGACAATGATGTAATCGTGCAGAGTGATTGAAATATTGGTGATCTTCCCCTTTACAGTTAAATGGTTTATTATTATGAACACAGTGAATGTTCTCGTAGATGTTTACAGAACTCCTTAATGCTCTTATTTATTCCTCTGCAGATCAGAAACCAGTAATGATTGTCAGTTATGACAGTCAGTATGATGAGTTCACTGCTGTGTGTGAAATACCGCTGTCAGGATCAGCAGGTGCTGGGTTTACATGTAATCTCTACACTGGACACCGGCTCTACCTAAAGGCAGAATCTCGAAGGCAGGAATCTGGGAGCTGGAGCTGCAGATTTACAGCATCTAAAAATGATCTGCTGAATCGTCTGCAGTCAGTAAAGAGCAGAGAAGTGAGCTGTGACTATTCACCAAGCAGTCACTCGTCTACTCGCTCTCCACTGAGCCTCACATATGACATCACAAGTAAGTTATACAGGCTCATTATACTGCATATGTGTGTTATTTTCATTAGATTCCACATTAACACAACAGTTTTATAGATATATTTCTATGTTTTTGTTTATTAATTTGTTTGTTTGTTTTGTTAGAACTCCTCACTACATCATTTCAGCCATCTGTAACAGAGGAGGAATCTACAGCAGGTCAGTTCATCCCTCTCTCTATCAGACTGTAGATCTCTCCAGTTAGAATATCAGAGCTACTCTTTATACTATACTGTGTTATTCTCTCTGCAGCTTCTCCAGCTTCCTCCACACGCTTCATCACCCCAACACCACCAACAACTAGTGAGTAACACCTGCAGATACTGCAGCACTGAACACCCAATGCGTGAGATTTATAGGGCACATTCTGTCCCAAGCATTGTTTGTTTGTTTGGTACTGAGGTTAATTTGTTCCTCTAGCTGTAAAGAACCTTGTTACCCCTCACCATCAGATTCCAACAGATCCTCCAAAAAGTGAGTCCCTTTAAAATCACATTTCAGATCATTTGAACGTGTAAAGACACACAGTGGCTGTACAGTCTGAACAGACGACAGCATGAACATAAGAAGATTCTGTTACATCTTTAAAAAGTGTTTTATACAGATTTTTAAACTTATCATCAACAGCTTCACTTGAACGTTCCACACTCCGCACTGACACAGTGACTGTTTCACATGCTGGTGAGTTCTAGACGAGTTTATAGATTAATGTTCCTGTAAATAAATAGAAATTATTAATATGTGTACTCTCAGAGTACAGAGACTTCTTTGATAAATCTTGGTTCATATGTCGATGGACTTCTTTGATAAGCTATGACAGTAACTCTACCTTCATTTTACAGCTGTACCAACTGGAGCTAACAATGACATCAGCAGATCATCACCTCCAAACAGTGAGTCAATAAATCCCCACTTTAATTTCAGAAGCACATTTAAAGGAGCTGTGTGTAGGATTTGGAGGGAGGATCTATTATCAGAATGGAACATATTAGACATAGAATACACAGACTGTATTTTTATCAGTGTATAATTTTCTGTAAGTACAAATCGTTGACTTCTTATCTTAGAAAGAGCCTTCATATAGACATAGGAACATCTAATCTTCCAACAGAGGCTGCCACCAGAACAGACAAACCACACACAGGCTGTAGAGAGACTCTGTTGTTTTTACACTGAAGCAGCAGCTTGAATTTATTGGTTCAATAACACCAAGAATGTTTGACACCTTGAAAACAGTAAATCACAGTGACAGCCTGAACACCATGTGTCCTTTTCTTCCCTTCTTTTCCTTCATCAGCTCTGACCTTCCTAACAGAAGAGAAACTGAGTGAGTTATTGTCCTTCCATATCTGATACTGATGTTAATATTTCTACTGAATCCTGTGGGATGATTCCAGTACTGAAAGCAGCTCACAGTTCTGCAGAATCACTGTAGGTTCAGTTACTGCAGTGTCTTTTAATATACTCTGTCTCTCAGTGTGGAGGTCTGTAGTACTGTGTGTCAGCGCTGCTGGACTGTTATTGATTGTACTGACCATCTGGATCTGCACACTGTCCAGTGAGTTCATCCTAATGTACATTTATTTATTCATTCATTCATTTAAACTTGAACACACTGTGATGTACTGGACTGGGGGCCTGTCCAGGGTCTTCTGCCCAATCAGACCCCCTGAGATCCTGGAGGATAAGCGCTTAGAAGATGAATGAATGAAGGAGAACCTTTGTTAAAAAGACAGTTCCATTTCTTTCATGGTTCTAGATTTGATGTTCCAACTGTATTCGTACTGTAGTTATTGAAGATGCACTATGTAAGATTGTAGAAGGTATTATTACTGAATGACTTCATCTCTTTACAGATGCTGATGAGTCAGTTTACACAGTGATGACCTACAGTCTGTCCAGCCAGGAGCAGCTCTCACAATGAACCCATATCCTTCAGCTTCCTCAGAGCCATGGACAGCAGACTGTATTACTGTGGGGGAAACAATAATCAATCAAACTGGAACCTTGTTTGTTTACCATGAGTCCTGTATCTCCACTTTTACTCTCCTTTATTTGGGCTAATCTGAGAACTCCATTCGGTCTTTACATTATGGTAAACCTTCCCAATGAACAGACTAGCCGGAATGATCCACAAATTCTTTGGAAGTAAATTTAACTTCTATTGAAGGTTAAGAAGGCTTGTCTCCTGTAAAGCTGTTGCTCCAGCAGCGACAATATGATTTTTTTATTCATTGTAAATATGCAAAAAACTCAGCCAGTAAATAGAAATGATGCTCTAAAAACAGCTGAACATGTCACTGTGGGGAGGACCCAAGTGCAGAAACACAGGGCAAGCCAAACCAGTCCTTTAGTGAAGTAATGGGGAATTTCTGATTATTATAACACTCTCTCTCCTTGAATTGAGAAGAGAGAGAAAGGTGGAAATTAAGCTTGCGCCCGGTGGGGATCAAACCCCTCACCTGTAGCGTGAGCAGCCTGTGCTCTACCACTGCGCCACCTGGGAGCACAGATAACCAACGGAATTACACTCTTACAACAAAGGATGCAAATTAAGGCGGGAAACTGGCAAACAAAGCAGGGTCTTTATACAACAGAAACAGAAGTCTATTTCCTTTCTTTCTTTTTCTGTTCTTTCCCTCTTTCCCTCCTTACAGGCAGAGGTTCCTTTTTCCCTTTCTTTTCAGCTCCACTCAGCTTTGCTTTGCTTGGCCTTGCTTGCTTGCTTGCTTTTTATCTTTTCTTAGGTCTTTACCACACCGTTCGCCCCCTAAATGGTGTAACAAAGAGTGTTGTTTGGCTCCGTCTTAAATAGAGCACCCGGCAGGTGCCTCTAATCATTTCTGATTGCCCTGCGAACTCTTGGGGCTGTGTCGCCCCCTGCTGGTGGCAGATGGCACTGCATGCCCTCTTACAGAACATGCCATATAGGAAACGTCCACCACTTTTCCACATGAGATTTAACCAGGGCTTTTATACTACTGTATATGACTGTATGTGTAAATAGGGTGTAGGAGTTAGACATTGGGGTGGGGGGCACATATGCTACTATATACCTAAGCCCACCGCATCCCCTACAATATTAGTTAGCTATGGGCTGATCCCGAGATGTTATACATAGCCAGCTTCATAGCTGTAGTTAGGCGTTGTTGCTATTGGTTATGCTCTCGTTGCTGCATCCCAAAGCTGCTGAAAGCTAACTTCAGTCCAGACTCTTAAGTGAGCTGAACACTGAGGGCAGTGAAACTGGTGATTGAACAGGCACCTCAGCACAAACCTGAACAAAGACGAAGCTCCGCTGCCAAACCGCTTACATACTCTTAGTGTCTGGCTTTCAGGATGAAGGTCACAGTTTTTTCTCCACGCAGTGTCATTTTTGGGGGGTCATATGCAGTTGTTTCCAGTATTGCGTGGGCCCGTTCCTATGCCTATGTATGTAAAAGTGTTTAAGTCAATGTAACCTTAATAACACACGATCAGAAAGGCCACTGAGTGTGTTTGTCTGTCTGTCTGGTTATTTACTGAGAGGTTTACAGGGTGAAACTGTTTCTTAGGGCAGTTATTTTGGATGTTCAGTGTGTCAGACGTGCTGCCATGTTTATATATACATCTGCACTTTTAATGTTCATGTTCTGTAAATGACCTCTGAGCTAGAAATGAAGATACAGAGGCAGAGTGCACCACCCAGCTCTCAGAGCTCTGCACTGACGGTCTGATGTAGCATGTTTAAAATAAACTAAAACTGAGTTCAGGAATGCATTATCACACCCTACTATTGTTTTATGTTAAGTGATATAAGATGCTATTAATGTTAGCTTCAGATCCACGTCCAGCTTACAACTGGCTGTTCTGCAGGTGTTCAGATTCTGCTGAATGAACTGACTGAAGTAAGATTATCCTGCTTCACTAGAAAACAACTGTAGATAAATATTCAGAGACAGTGATCATCACATTTGTATGGAGAAGCCACTTTTAATCAATTTCCACTCAATTGTGTTCTCTTCTCTCCTTTCAGCTTTTATTTATATTTAATTTAAAGCTGAAATAAACCACAAAATAAACCAGAAAACTGGAAAATTCTGCCTGTAAAACCCTTTTTTGGCTAATTTGGAGAATGGAAAATATATATACAGTTTTTTTCTGAATGAAGTAAATACAATGGCTTTGTAAAACAATATAAATAAATTTATTCCAGAAGTGCAAAACTACAGTGTTAAAATGTCATTTCTATCACCTGGAAACACATTAATTAACTAAAATCTCAAAATGCCAAAAAAATTCTTCTAAAATTCCTTACTATAACCCTAATTGTGGAGACTGGTATTATTTTACACTACTAAAATAACTATCACTATTACTAAAACTAATAATATTTTTTATATGTATTAAGTAACTGGTAGAGAATTTAACCAGAAACACTTCATGCTGTGTGTAAGGCTTGAAGAACTAATCAGACACTTGGGGATAAAATTAAGACCATAATCTTTAATAACAGGACGTGTAAACAGAGAGGTAATCCAGAGACAGGCCAGGGTCAAAACCAAGAAAGACAGTCCTCAACACATGGGGCAAGGCAAAAGAGAAGCCATACAAACCAGGGTCAGAAGTCAGACCAGCAAGTCCAAACCAGCAAACATCACCAAAGGGCAAATCCAAAAATGAAGTCAAAACGAAGCAGGTAAATACAGAAAGTACCACAAACAGAAACTACCACTCAGTATGCAGTGGAAACAGTGTCAGTACTGCACAAAGATCAACCAAGACAAACAGGTACTAATACAGAGACAACATGAGGAACAGGTGACAACAGTTAGTAGGACTGTGATTGGTTGAGATGGCATGTATAGGAGTCATGTGGTTTCCTGTAGGATCCTGGAAAATGTAGTTCATGGACTCAACAGAGCTAGGCAGTGAAATGGAATAGAGAGTACTACAGGGTGTGTCAACAGGAAGTGTGACACTGTGCTTCATGGTAAGAGTGGTTTTATTTGAAACCCGAGACCTGACCATAAGATCTACAGATCATGTTCAATATGAGATTAGATTACTTCACGGTCATTGTGTTTTACACAACAGAATTCCTGCACAGCCCGAAAACAGAGCTCAGATATATACATAAAATAAGGATAAACAGAGATCACCCTCATCCTAACCTGTCACATACACAGTTCCTAAAAAACATGTTTTGAAAATTATATAAAGGATGTAAATAGACAGAGTTCTATGTGACAAGAACCTCAGTGGAAAAAAGCTAGATTCATCCAGAGTTGATCTGTTTATCTAGTTTAAAACCATCGTCCATGAACACACCTAGAACTTTATATAAAAGGTTTATATGACAGGCACCACTGGGACCAAAAATCATGATTGCAGATGCCATATTATCTAAAAATAGACCCTAAAGGAAGCAAATACAAAGAGAAAATCATTTGGCCCGAAAATAGAACCCTGGGGAACGCCACACAAAAGAGGCCCTGAGGAAGATACAAAGTTGCCAAAGCTGACAACAAAACCTCCGTCAGACAGATAAGACCCAAACTAGTCTAGGGCAACACCTTTAATACAGACACAGCGAGAGATAAGGATGCTATGGTTTACTGTGTCAAAATCAGCTGTGAGGTCTAAAAGCATAAGAATGGAAGCTAATAAATGAGTTAGAAGCTAATAACAGATCATAAAAACTATTAAAAGTGCGGATTCAGTGCCTTAAAGGGGTTTAAACCCGGACTGAAACACCTCAGGAATACTAGGTGTAGCTTAGAATGATTGCAAGACATCACATAAGGACAACTTTCTCCAAAATCCTGGAAAGAAACAGTTTGGAGTTTGGAAATTGGTCTAAAATTAGAGGGGACTGAGGTGTCCAGGTTTGGTAATTTGATCAACGGTTGCATTACTGCATGCTTAAACTTTGCTGGAACAATGCCAGATGTGGCTACTGTTGAAAATGACTTGGATGTCTGGCCCAATCTCTTTAAATAAACGAGGAGGAAGGTTTGGGTAAACTGCACATCAAGATGCAACGCGTCCGTAATGAAGTGGGTCTCCATCTTGTTGAAAGTATTCAGGAAATGCACCGTCCTCTGACACCAATGAAGGAAACGTGTCTACATCTAACAACCTTGCATAGTGTTCTGCACTTAATGTTCCATCAATGAAGAAAGGTTCCACAATTCAGGGATCCCATACACCACACCATACCATGACTTTAGGTGTTAGGTGGATCAGTCCAGTAAGAGTGTCCAACCAGTATCAGTGATTCTGTTTATTGACCTCGCCATTCACAGAAACATTATCTCAGAGCATTATTAACTAGTCAGCCAAAACACTAAAAGTCATTCTATAGCCCTTTGCCACCAACACGGAAGGGCTCAGTTCCGGCTCCCGCAGCTAATTTTAAACCGTTCAGGGCATTTCCACCAAAAATAGGAAGTTTGTTCCCAAATAATAGGAGGTTCATCAGCAGGTTCAAACCATGACAACATCCATGGGCGTATCCGCTGTTGAGGAAAGAGAAGGCAACAATGGCGACCCCGAGTGGTCTGCTGGAGAACCTCTTCTACGTCTTCTTATCTCCAGTAGTTGATCCGTGTTTGCTTTCCGGATATAAACAAACATTTGGAATAACAGCCCAAACACTCGCAGGTAATCTAAACGCTTCGCCATCTTGGTACTACTGTTTACTACCACGGTGCAGCATGCTCTGTTGATGACGTATCCTTTGACGTTCCTTGGTTCCTATAAAAACTGGTTCATATGCAGGCTGGTACCCTGGTTCTAAGAAGCCCGAATGTAACAAGCTCAAGAACCAGGGTTCTTATTGTCAGATAACAGTTAAATAAAGCTCTAAGACAGCTAACAAATCACAGATTCTTGTCTTCATTGCCGTGCTGGTTGCCTCGCCCACAGTGTAGCTGGAAGAGAGGTGATGCCCAAACTTCACAAGCCGACAAAAGATGTAAGTGACCACGGGAGGAGGTGGTCGGCTGCAAGAGAGGGCAGGAGAATGACTTCAGCCATCATGAAGCGGTAACTAGAGGCCACTAGACTGGTCCTGGAGGCACTGTGCCCTGGACACTTTGGTGCTTTCCCTGCTCTCAACACACCTGACTCAACTCATCAACACGTTAACAAGCCCTTTCAGAGTTACAGGGGAGTGTTAATGCAGAGGAATCCACTAAAATGTCCAGGCCCGGGTTCCTCCAGGACCAGGGCTGAGAAACACTGCTGGACTACACCTAACGGAGCTCTCATTTCCCCTCAGCTAAGGTGCATATCCTGCCTTATAATGAGAGCCGGGTGATCCTGGTTAGGTTCCGGCAGTGTGGGCACCTTGGACTGGAACTGAGAGGGAACAGAGAGAGAGAGAAAGAGGGAGAAGCAGAAGCAGAGGAAAAGACTGCCGGGCTAACAAGCTTCCATGTGGGAAGTGGTCAGTTTGGTTGAGGTGATTTTCGCTGGTGTGTCGTGACTGTAAAATGAAGAAATGCTAGCTGTCTCTCCAACCTCGAGCGTCCTTCCTCCTCCCGGAGTAACACATGGCGGCCCACAAGCCCATTTTACGTAGCGGCCCAACATCTCCAGAGATGGGGTTGGTGTATGATGTATGCTGTAACAGTGTGTGAATGTGCAGAGCTCTGATGTCCTCTGGTGTGCTGCATGAGTTACTCCTCTTCCTGAGTGGAGAGTGGTGGTGAATCATTAGTGTGCAGTACAGATAGTATCACTCACACTGCTGAACAACACACACACCACGACACCGTGTTCAGAACAGTTTGGTGTCGTATCATTTCACTGTAAAATGGTACATGATGGTGGGTTTCTGTACAGCAATGTATTAAAGCTAGTGATGCTTTACTGACGTGTGAACTGTTCAGATCCTGTGTGAGGAGGTGAAGTGAGGAGGTGAAAGGGGGAAATGAATTTTCTGTTTAAGACCAGAAGTGAACACTGGTGGTTTTCCTGTCACTCTCTGTGAACTGTTCTAGTCGAGTGTCTCAGTGCTCTCGTCTCTCTTGGTGGTGGTGAAATGGCTCTGTTCATCCTCCTCTCCTTCTGTCTGGTTCTGGAGGTTCATCCTCAGTGTGAGTCTGGTTGATCAGCTTGTTTATTTGGTTTATTACACTGTTTATAGAGTAAGTAATAACTACACACTGAGAGCTGCAATCTAATACACACTGTGTACAGGATCACTGATATGGACCAATTGGAACATCTTATAATGTGATGGTGTTCGGGGAAACAGTGACAGGTGTTCAGTCAAAATCTATCTTGGGGTAAAGTAAAGACTCTGAAGCAGCCGACGGACTGCTCTGCCTTCACGTGACGTTATTAATAGTGCTGTGTTTATTTAACACGAGGACTTTATTCAGTAATGTTAACTCTGCATTCACACTAGGTTACTATTAACACCCATGACCAGTGGATTCACTCAGAACCTGGTGTTATAAACCAAGCTGTTTATGAACTAAAGGGTTACTTGTACGTGTTCAGGTGCTGTGTTAACAGGAGCAGTTGTGGTCGGCCCGTCTCCAGATACATCTCACATTCACAAACATATTATTGATGATTTTCAGGTCTCGTCTCAGATCTTCTGCAGAGTATATGATGGTATTGTAAATGAGCAGTGAGAACAGACACCTATGAACAAAGTTCCCAAACCTAGGAACACAGTACCTGAACACTTACGGAAACCAGTTAGCTTGGAAACCAAACGAGACAAAACATCAGTCCCAATAAGACAACTAAGTGTCTTTTACCTGTAGTGGAGTAAAAGTCCTAGATTTACTAAAACGATGTAGTCAGGTAAAGTACAGACACTCAAAACATGTACTTTAGTACAGTACTCAGTACTTAGGTAAATGTACTTCACTAGTGTTCACCCCAGGTAATAACAATTCCTGCTGTGTTCAGAAATATGCTGATGTTGTTATATCCAATAAGAAGGGTGATGGTGGGTCTGTATGTTGCAGATGTTCCTCAGCCCTGGCTGGAGGTGTCTCCTGCAGAGGGAGGTTCAGTACAGCTGGACTGTAAGACGTGGTATTCTGATGCTGAGTGTTATTACTATCCAGAGGGAGCTCATACAAACCTAAAGCTCTCATCATCCTGTCGGCTCTCGCTCACTGGTGCTGAACTTACCAGCTGGACAGGACGCAGTTACAGATCACCTGAACCAGTCAGTGTTATTTGTTACTACTCTGTGAGAGTATCAGGACTTACTAAACCTTCTCCTCACTCTCCACCAGCTCCTGTGATAATCCTGGGT
>JAVGWN010000493.1:0-14236 GCA_034552555.1 Semaprochilodus insignis
CTCTCTCTCTCTGTTCTCTCTCTCTCTCTCTCTCTCTCTCTCTCTCTCTCTCTCTCCGTTTCAGTTTCCTCTTCCAAGGTTTTAGCTGCCATGTTAGTCGGCATGTTAGCCACACAATGTTATTGCCCCTAATTCACAGCACATTCATCCGTCTTTTCATTATGAAGAGTTTTTATTAACATCACCACATAAGCGTTATAAGAGGGGAAGGTAGAGTGGTCGCGTATCTGGTGAAAGAGGAGTTCAGATAGAACCGCGTGGTGTATAAGGTGGTGAGCTACCACACTGCTAAAGACGTGAACCCTAAAGCAAAAATGGAACAAGAAAGCTTTATAATGCAGCTAATAACCACAATTCCAGTTGCCCAGCTGCCAGTAAATATTTTAAATAATTTTTTATTTACATATTGAAGGAAACTGTGTCTTTGCACTTCAGTCGCAGTCAGTTTCAATAAAAGTGCTTTGGCTTTGATTTATAACAGAACGTATACATATGTATTTAGTATGTATCTGTATATACGCAAGTGAAATGATATTAGATCTAGTTGGCATATCTAATCTTTCTAAATTGTGTGTGGGAATTTTGTAAGCATATTATAGAATTGTTTTTTTTTTTTTCACATTTGTTTGAGTAATTGTATTAAGAGAAATAATCACATAACATTATCAGATAACTTTGTTTTCTTAAATGTAAAAATGTCTAGAAATACATTAAATTATCTCATCTCAACATGGGAAGTATTATATATCGACTTCGTTTAAGATGGTTCCACTTATTGCTATAATTTACACAGAGTATGCCACCGTAAGATTGAAATTGAGCAATAAGTGACAAATAGAGTTGAGATTAAAACAAGATGGTCTTTACTCCATGTGGCTTTTCCCAATAGTGTTGTAAAAATGGAAAAGGTTAAATGTACAAAGTTGTAAATACAGTTCACATGTTAAACCACTCAGTGACACGTATATAGTTTCTTTTCAGAAGCTGAAAGTGTACAACAACAAGAGCAGCCCGAACATACCAACAAGAGGCAAACCTGGGGAAAAGTACAGTAGCACGTTCACATTAGAGTACTGGTACACTACCTGAGTCCTACGGTGCCTCTTTCAAGTCACAGATTTGTGCAGAGTTGAGTTAGGCTTTGCTGAGCCAGGTCTGAATCTGGGTCTGGTTCAGTTTTTAAGCTTAGTTGTACCAGTTGGGTTTTGTTTCGAGTCCCGTCTGTGAACCGCGGCCGCAGGTCATGATTGGGCTTTAATTTCATACCTGTTCTGACCTCTACCACACACATACACAAAGAGAGCAAATACAGGCCTCTGATCTATTCATCTCCTGTCCTTTCATTCTCTCTGTCAGGGTTGAGCTTTGGAGCTCCGCACCCACTGAAGAGGCAAGATGCCGGTGTGTGTTTGTGTGCGTGTGTATGTGTGGGTGGTGGCTGTGTGAGCATGTGTTTAGCAGGCTGTGGCCTTCGTAGTACAGAAGAGGTGAATCTGTGGTCACTAATCTGATCAAATCCCAAAGCACCAGTCAGCTTTGATCCGGCATGGATGAAGATAAAAGCACCTAAGCTACTTAGACAACTCGTCTCCCGTTTTCCTCTTTTCCCTTCGTTTTCCAGTGCTCTCTTCTTTAAGCAGTTCTTCTGTCTCTTCAGCGTTGCGGATAAAAGTGGTGAAGCTGTAGATGGCTGTGAAAGCACCGGTCAGTTTAACCTAAAATGACCATTAACCATCATCACCACCTATTCTGGCTGTGTACCGATCTCTGTGTGCTTTCAATCTGTTTGTATATTTCCCCCAAAACAAAGCTGAGTCAAAGCCCAAATGGTGAAACAGCTGCGTTACGATACTATAAACAGATATCGCCCCACAGGAAGGAAGTACTTGTGTTAGATTTCAGTATAAAGCTGCCAAGCTCTTTTGGAAAAGTATATACAAGCTCAACCATATCAGATTTTAAGAGGACGTACTTCTGGTGTAACAAGGATACAGAAAATCTGTATTCACACATAGCGGTATATTAACATAACGTAAACTCTTTCTAGACATTGGGGTTGGGTAGTGAAGACATGAATAGAATTAAAAACAACTAGCACAAAATGAAACGGTGTGAGTGGCGAAAATGCTTAGTTTAAAAAGAAGCAAGGAGTCACATGTGGTACAATGATTTTACAGCCACTAAGAGTGGTTAGGTACAACACCAGTGTGTGGATTGAGTAAATTACAACCAGAGTATGTGTTACAAGGGGACAGGACAAGGAGACCGGATGCAAATGCAAGTATTTAATGATAACAGGAGCAAAACAAAAACCAAAAACACTAGGACAACTAATAAACAAAACACCGCTGAGAGACAAGGAAAACAGAAACAACGAACAGAGACAAACGACTGACTTGGAGTCAAACGACCGGCAGGGAGACAGAACAACGGCAGGGGAACAAACGACCAGCAGGGAAACAAAACACCAAGCAAGAACAAAGGGCACAACATGGAGTATAAAACAACAAGGGATAACGAGAGACACCTGGGAAGGGGCGGAGCTAGAAACAAGGGACAGGTGAGGGGACTGACAAGAGGGCGGAGACAGGAGGAGCGAAAAACAGAAGCACATGGAACAGAACAACAAAGGGCACATGGACATGACAAGACAGAAACACAAAACCAGAGAAAACCAAGAAAAACAGGGGCTAGACTACACAAGACGTGACACAACCCCCCTCTGATGCGCAGCTCCCGAGGTGCATAGTAGACAGCACCAAGAGAGCCGGCTCAGAGGGGATGCCCGAAACAGAACTAAGACACTAGAAACGGTAACAGACAGGAAACTGAACAGGGGAACACATGGGCTCCACAACACTACACAAATAACTTTATGAATTCTATAATTCTATAATGGTCATTATTAAACAAAGAACTTAAACATGTGGTGCTAGACAGGCATTTCCCAGTAGGTATAGCCTTGAAATGATTGTCCAATCACAATCCAGAAAACTACAGCAGTAAACAAATGCACATGCTCTTAATGCAAACACCTACAGTTCACAACACCAGCATCGTCAATGCTAAAATGTTACGGTCTTGGTGTAGCTTGAGCTCTAAATAGCTCTAAAGTACTCCGTTACTGAATTACACCTGATTTAATTGTGCTGTCAGATGTGAATTTTACACATGCACGCATATATGCAGCAGCGGTTGCCGAGTGCGGCTGGGAGCACCTTACAGGGACGTTTCTTTCAGCAAAGTAATTAACAAGCGCTTACGCTCCCGTATACTCCTCTCTAGACAGAGCCCTAGGATCTGTACTGGAGGCACTTCTACAAGTAGCGTATGCCAGAACCACAGAGCTCTGTGGTGTTGGTTTGATATTTGTTCCTTTGTCCATCAGAGAAAAAACAAAACCCAGTACATATATGCTGCGTCTGTGATTGGTTGGATTTTGCTTGCTATTAAAGGTTCAGGCTCAGATTGGTGGATATTGATTAATAAGAGCTATGAGGTCTAACATTGGCCAAACAAGGCCTCAAAAATATGGAGAAAATTCAGGACTGAAACAAATCTGGGATCATCCAGGCCCAAAACAAATCTGGGATCATCCAGGCCCANTGGGATCATCAAGGCCCAAAACACATCTGGGATCATCCAGGCCCAAAACACATCTGGGATCATCCAGGTCTGAAGCTAACTGGTGATAAGCTTGAATTATGTATCCAGGCAGTACGTATATTACAGATTGTACACACTTGCACTTCCAGTGTTTCAAGGGTGTTAAGAAGGAGCATGTCACCTCGTTGCTACAGTAACAGCTTCTACTTTTTACGCTAGATGTTGGAACACTGCTGTGAGGATTTGATTGTATTGAGCTTATTCAGCCACAAGAGCATTAGTGAGGACAGGTACTGATGTTGGATTAATAGTTCTGGGTCACAAACGCCACTCCAACTCACCCCAGAGGTACTGGACGGAGCTCTTTCATTCCAGAGCACACAGAACACAGCCCAGTGGTGGGGGGCTTTATATCCCTTTGGCTGACGCTCGACATATGGATATGGTAATCGTGAATTCGTGTGTAGCTGCTCCAGGGTGTTCCATCTGACTTGAAGAATACCTTTCTGTGGTGGTTATACTCTCTGTCTGTGCAGCTGAACTTCTGTGTCAGTAATAGGTTCACCTTAAAAGTGCATTTCTGGGGTAAATCTGCAGAATTATGTATTTAATTTTTTTAAGAGTGTCTTAAAGGCTTCTGCTGTTACAGTTCCTTAGTATGTCAAACACGTTTTTATTATACATATGTGTAAACCAAGTTTCAGTCTTTCAAGCTTTTGTATATTGTATTTTCTGAGCTGGTGTGAAAATGTGCATGTGCTGAAGATTTACAGCAATCCGAATTCCCGCTGTAAATTTTAATCGAGGCAAGCGCCTCAAACACATAAATCTCCTTTTCAGAAGCATCACATGCTCCAGACTCTTTGAAGTTGCTTTCCTCAGGAGCACTGGCCACTGTGTCACGTCAGACATGGCTGAGCGCCTCACTGACTTGCAGCGGCGCAGCAGCTCCCTGCAGCTGGACTGCTCAGGAAAGGGGGGGTGTATTTGGCTGAGCTGAATGTCCGCACATACTTGAACCAGTTCTCTTGGGTTTCCTCACCGTGGCAAGCCTCCAGTGTCACAACAGCAGCTTCAGCGTCATCGCTAGAGCCAAGCGATGAGTGGACATACATGTTGTGGAGGTCACAAGTTCTTTCCCGCCTGCCTAGCGTTTTACACTGATGTTGCTGCCAACATGGACATTTTTGTCCTTGAACCCTTTAACGCTAGGCTTATCCTGAAGATTTAGGCTGGAGGCTTATTATCCAGGACTTACTTTATGCATTATTTGTTAATTACGTGTATTAATTACTAACTACTGTGTGAAGAATGTAGCTGAGAGTGAGGACTGTAGCACTACCGACGGGTCTTTACGACTTTAAAGGATTTAACCACAACACTGTTCACCGGACTCTTCTGATGTTGTTAGTCAGATCCTGTCTTGTAAGCCTAGCTTCTACCAAATTATTAAAACTAATCAAAACTAATCTCAGGCCTTCCTATCTAAGGTCTCCAGAGCTTAGAACAGCTTTTGGGCCTCAAACGTGCCAGTGCTTGTCACAAATGATTTCACTATGTAATTATAGGAATCTACTTTTCTGTGTAGGATAGTACAACAGGCTACAGAATGAGGAATCTGCATCTGTCATGAGATATCAGTGTTAAGGTGTCTTAAGGATAGCAGTATGGTCATGTGTTACCACCACGTTACGAAGGCCTCCAAAGCCTTGCTTTGTCAATAGCCAGCGCTGTGTTTGTGTTTCACTTCAGAACAATAAAAGGATGCTAAGGATGGGCTGGCCACGTGGTTTACTAGTTAATTACAAATGTCACAAAAGCAAATGTCCCAGGAGGGTGACTGTATGTCACCTCATAAACAAAAATACATACAGTTATGTGAAAAGGTCCAAAGGCACCCCAATCCACATTACAGATTCTGTTTATTTTTGAAGTGAGTAGAAGAAAACACAAACTCTGCAGTGAGCTATTTCAAAAATAACATTGTTCATCCAATGTTGTAAATATTAATCCACAGTTACAATGACCTTTTCTTTTCTATAGGTGTGAGCACTGGGCTGGGGTTGCCAGGTAGTGCTCTTTTTGCTCTATATGTGTGTATTGATCTATCTAGGTATCAGCACTGGCCCCCTGTTCGGGCAGTGTCTGAGCTCATGGTGAGTTTTAGGCTCTGAACTTCCTGTACTAGCTGGAATATTATCCAACGGAACGCTAAGCACGGTTGTAAGTCGCTCTGGATAAGAGCGTCTGCTAAATGCCTTAAATGTAAATGTAAATGTAAATGTTACTTGTGTATGATTTACTTAAATAACATAAAATTCTCAGAACTATACAAATCACAGTTGTATAGGGATCAATCTTTACTTAATTCATTTTTTTTTTATTCTACGTATTTCCGAAATGGATACGGCACTGGCAGAAGAATTAGATCGATTTACTACAGAAGAGTTTGTTAAGGCAGTAAAGTCCATGCCAGGGAGCAAGGCCCCAGGTCCTGATGGCTGCAGATAAGCTTGCCCCGTTCTGATACCTGGGTATGAAGAATCATTTGCTTCTGGCATTCTGCGTCACTATGCGTCAAGCCATCTTATTTTCAAGAAAGGAACCCCCCCCCGGAGTGTAGCTCTTATCGCCCAATTTTATTATTACATGTGGATAATAAATGACTTGCTAAAATGCTAGCTCTTTTATTAGAAAGTGTACTCCCATCTATAATATCAGATAATCAGATATTAAAAATTAAAAACTGACACTCATTTCATAATGCACACCAACTTCTTAATGTTCTTTACACTCCCACCTCACATGTTCATCCAGAGGCTGTGCTGTCGCTTGATGCTGAGAAAGCATTTGACCGAGTGGAGTGGGATTATCTTGTTTATACCTTAAAACAATATGATAATATTTTTGCTTCTTTTGAGCAACTCAAAACATTTCTCTCATTTCCATTTCACAGTAGCTTCATAGCTTTGTATCTGCTTCCCAATTCCCTTATTTACCACCCTCCTCTTTATTAGACACAATACTTCAAGTTACCCACAGTCAAAAAAGTCATTGGAACTGTATATTCTATACTCAACTCTATGTTTATAAGCCCTTAACTCAATTGAAGCAACAATGGCAGGAAGAACTCGCCGTTACTATACCTACTGGACTGTGGTGCAATATCCAGGACAGGATACATTCCTCTTCTATATGCACATAATTCAGTTTAACATTGTACATCACATACACTGGTCCAAGGTGAGGCTGGTCAAATTTATTCCAGATATCAACCCCATGTGTGATTGATGTCCGTTAGAACCAGCCACACATGCTCATATGTTTTGGTCCTGTGTAAAACTAACAGTCTTCTGGCAGTCGGTTTTTGACTTCCTTTCAGGAGTGGTCAGGAGGCAGTCGATCCAGCCGTCTCCTGTTACAGCGTTATATGGTGTATGAAGAAACGTGTATTAGATGTGTTGACTTTTGCCACTTTAGTTGCCAGACGGCTTAAACTGTTTAAATGAAAGGAAAATGCCCTCCCACTTTTACAGACTAGGTGAAGGACTAAAAGGACTTGATAAATTTATATTATATTTATATTTGTATCTATTCCCTTAATTAATTGATTTTGTTTGGTGGGTGATGGTGACGGTGGTTTGGGGGGTTGTTGTTGTTTTTTTCTTTTGTTTGCTGCATCACAGAAATACCCCTAAAAAGACCTTTGTTAAAATAAATAAATAAATAAATCTGTAATGCTGGCAGGTGCGAAAGTTTGGACAGTATCAGCTTATTGCCAGCTTATTGTAAGTCGATACTGTTTTCAATTGCAAATGACAATTGCAAAGAGCAATAAATTATATATTTTTGAAAACTTTTTTGAACCCATTTCTTAAATGCCTCTGTAGTTTTAGGTGTTGCTTGCACAAACGTGATCTGCATGGAATAGTCATCAGAGGGAAACATTGTTGGCAATTTCATCACAACAGTCAAGAACTTAGTTATGCAAAACAACATGTAAAATAAAGCATTGGAAATGAGAACAGATCTGTTATTATTGAGCACTCGTAGATGTGTATATTAAAATATTTTGTTTCTACTGACCAGAACCTGCCTCCTCTCTAGGTCTGAGCGCTGGGCTGGGGTTGCCAGGTAGTGCACGTGTGCTTTATATATGTCTGTGTATTGTTCTCTCTAGGTATCAGCACTGACCCCCCACCCCTTTAACCTCTGCAGCAATGCTGGCAGCACTCCTACGTCTATTTTCAAAAGACCACCTCTGGATATGACACTGAGCACGTGCACTCAGCTTCTTTGGTGGACCATGGCGAGGCCGGTTCTGAGTGGACCCTGTCCTGTTAAACCGCTGTATGGTCTGGGCCACCGTGCTGCAGCTCAGTTTCAGGGTGTGGGTTCTTCTTATAGCCTCGTCCATCTTCACGTAGAGCAGCACTTCTGTTTTCAGATCCTCAGAGAGTTCTGTACCATGAGGTGCCATGTTGAACTTCCAGTGACCAGTATGACAGAGTGTGAGAGCGGTAACACCAAATTTAACACACCTGCTCCCCATTCACACCTGAGACCTTGTGACACTAACGAGTCACATGACACCGGGGAGGGAAAATGACTAATTGGGTACAATTTGGCCATTTTCACTTAGGGGTGTACTCACTTTCGTTACCAGCGGTTTAGACATTAATGGCTGTGTGTTGAGTTATTTTGAGGGCACGGCAAATTTACACTGTTGTATACTGACTACTGTACATTGTATCGCTCTGGATCAGAGCGTCTGCTAAATGCCTTAAATGTAAATGTAAATGTATTATAGTTTGATGTTGGTGGCAATCAGTGGCACTGGAAACACCGTGCAGGCGGATGAAAGAATTGATTCCTCTAAATATCAGTCAAGTCTAGAAGCAAATGTCTCAAATTTTGCTTTGATGAGAGAGGGAGGTGAAAACAGGACGGCATACATACCAGAAGGATTTGTCTAAACTTAGTGTTTGGAGAGTGAGGAAAGAAATGGTACGGTCTGAGCGGCCCTTTTGTTTATAGCTCTGCTGGAACATGGAGCCGTAAATGTGTACCATGGACCACAGGTTCCCTGAGGCCTTGGAAGGAAGGGCCAATTGTAGCCCCACAGCAGGTACTATGTGGGTGGTGGATCATTCTCAGCACTGCAGTGACACTGACGTGGTGGTGGTGGTGTTAGTGTGTGTTGTGCTGGTGTGAGTGGATCAGACACAGCAGTGCTGCTGGACACCTCAGTGTGACTGCTAGTCTAAGAACAGTCCACCAACCGACACTACTGAGCCAACAGCGTCCTGTGACCACTGATGAAGGACTAGAGGATGACCAACACTGCACTGTGCAGCAGCAGATGAGCTATCGTCTCTGCCTGTCCATCTACAAGCTGGACCAGCAAGGTAGGAGTGTCTAATAGAGTGGACAGTGAGTGGACACAGTGTCTAAACACTCCAGCAGCACTGCTGTGTCTGATCCACTCACACCAGCACCACACACGCTAACACACCACCACCATGTCAGTGTCACTGCAGTGCTGAGAATGATCCACCACCCACATCATACCTGCTCTGTGGTGGTCCTGTGGGGGTCCTGACCATTGAAGAACAGGGTATAAGGAAGTAACAGAGTATGCAGAGAAACAGATGGACTACAGTCTGTAATTGTAAGTGGGGCTGACAAAATGGACATTTAGTGAAGATACAAGGAGATGTAGGTAATGAAGGGGCTGATGGGGGTATATCAGCATTAAAACCGAATTCTAATGATGTTTTTATCATGAGATAAAAGCCCAAGTCTGGATCTGTGATGGTGCAAAATAAAAAATCCACTACATAAAAAACATTCTTTAGAAATGAAAACCAAACCTGATCTGTGATGAACTGCACTCATCGTCAAACAAAGGCTGCATTCAGAAGGAGGTGTGGGATTGCAGTGATATACGGAAGGAAAATAAAGGTCACCAGGAACAATAAATGTTGATACATTTAGACTGATATGGGCAACATTTAATGAGCTGTCTTGCCGCTGACCACGGTGCTTCCACACACCCCTGCCATTCTGACTCGCCCTATGACAATCTGGCACGACACCATTGCACTCAACACTGCCGACGTGGACATGGTGTTTAGGCCAGTCGTTGTGGGGTCAGTAAACAACATGGGGTGCATTTTGTGTAGCCAAGCGGTCAGAATGACATTTTGTTGGACAGTTGCTCAACATGAACAAAGGACAACATGAACCTGCATTAATTAAAATTAATCCACTGGACATTTCAGACATACTTATCCAGAGAGTCAGTGAAACCATGCTTTAGTGGAAAACTACGGCGGCCGAGAAGTGCGGAAAAATGTACATTTTAAAAACAAAATTACAAAAATAAAAACAATTTTATAAGACGTGAAACACTTTTACCAGTAAGTGGAGTTTGGGATGGTGACGACGCTAAAGCATGTTTTGTCCATTTTGTGACATGCATTTTAACCAGCCGGCGCGCTTTTGTTTTTCCTGTGGAAGGAGTTTTAAGACAGCAGATGGAAAAAAAGGTCAAGCGTGCCAGCTGCTAGCATTGTCACCACCAATTACAGTGATGTTGGCAGTCAGTACAAGATGTACAGGTGATATACAGGTGATGAGGTGCAGCAGCAAATACTGAACAATAGTTCAGTCATACTGAATATATAGATAGATCTGGGTCCATATAGTGTCTACAGTAGTGAGTGTCTGATGCTCTGCTGGGGAGGTGCCGGTTGTAGAGCCTAACAGCAGTAGGGAGGAAAGAGCTGCGGTATCTCTCCTTAATACACCGCAGGTGGAGGAGCCTGTCACTGAAGGAGCTGCGGTATCTCTCCTTAACACACCGCAGGTGGAGGACCCTGTCACTGAAGGAGCTGCGGTATCTCTCCTTAACACACTGCAGGTGGAGGACCCTGTCACTGAAGGTGCTGCGGTATCTCTCCTTAACACACCGCAGGTGGAGGACCCTGTCACTGAAGGTGCTGCCCAGTGCTGCGACTGTCTCTTGTAGTGGGTGAGAGGTGTTCTCCATTATGGATGGCCAACATCCTCCTCTCCCCAACTACCTCCACTGGGTCCAATGCACAGCCCAGAACAGAACCTGCCTTCCTGATCAGCTGGTCCAGTTTCTTCCTGTCTGCTGTAGAAGATGGCTGATTCCACCACCGAGTCATAAGGAGTGTGGAGGAGTGGACCCTGTATCCCGAATGACCGGAGCCTCCTCTGGCCTTTCTTATACAGAGCGTGTGTGTTGTCCGAGCAGTCCAGTTTACTGTTCAGATGAACACCCAGGTACTAGTAGGTTTTGACGATCTCAATGTCCCTTCCCTGGATGTTCACCGGAGTGAGTGAAGAGAACTGCGGAAGTCCACCACCAGCTCTTTGGTTTTGCCAGTGTTGATGTGGAGGAAGTTCTCCTGGCACCAGTCCACAAAATTCTGTTACTTCTCTGTACTTCCTTTCATCGCCATCCGAGATGAGTCATCAGAGAAGTTCTGTAGATGGCAGGATGTGGTGTTGTGGGTGAAGTCTCCAGTGTAGAGGGTGAAGAGGAATGGGGCCAGGACCGTTCCCTGTGGTGCCCCCGTGCTGAGTGGAGTGGGCCTGATGGTGTTGAAAGCACTAGATAGATCAAAGAACAAAGGATCTGTGGAGAAGGTAGATGATTGCATCCTCCACCCCAATACTTGGCTGGTAGGTGAGGACCATAGCTGAGCCCACCAGTGAATGAAGATGGGTGAGAACAAGTCTTTCCAAAGCCTTCATCAGGTGAGAGGTCAGCGCCACTGGTCTGTAGCCATTAAGGTCACTGGGGTGCCTGGAGCACCAGCGCTCTCTCTGTTTCAGTTTTGATCTCAGTAAAGGTGCTCCTGGGGTTTACTGTCTGGGGTTTGATTGGTGAGTTCTTATTGTGTTGGTTTGCCATCTTGCAGACATGACGCGAAAAAAAATGGTTCAAATGTATGTACTTTTTAAAAAGGAATAACTGAATATAATTTTTGGTCGAAGTTGATCGCCTCAGTGAACATCAGACAGTTAGTTACACTAATAAGAAACCAAAGTAAATCAGTATGCAACTGCTTGTTTTTGAACTAGTCTGTATAACTGCAACAGCACCCTAGAATAGCTCAAATGTTTGTTTGGGCTGCCGCAAGTTTTCCAGTAGCCCCATCAGGCCACCCTGTGAACATTTTTCAGGGGGCGTCACCGGGAGAGGTTTGTAATTTACATATATTTTTTTAAAACAACACATTGACATTTTTTTTAAATCACTGCTTGTCATATGGCTCATGGACGAAGTATGTTTTTGGCACAGTTGGCCAGTTTACTTATAACATAACCTGCCCGGGTACCTGTGTAATACTTTTAAATCATTAACTGCAAAAATATTCAGATATAAAATAAAAATCAAACACTGCTATGTACCTTCAGTAATGGCTCTCTACGTTTTCAGAAAGTCGGTAGGTTTAGATGTATGCTACAGGAACCATTACCTGATTAACATGATGTCAGTTTTTATCATGAGGTCACACTACAGTGACAGAGCGGTGAAACACACAAGAGTTTCTGATACAAAAAAGCACTAAACAGTTCAAACGTATATCCCACGTCACAAACGAGGCAAACTGGTCTGGACCTAATAGTAATTTGTGCAAACAAAGGGTCGAATGTGTGGTTGGGAATTGTGGATACCGTTCTATTCTAAAGTGAGAGCTAGAGAACAGGCAGCCGAGTGTTTACTCTTTACCAAATTAGAGACTGCTCTGATCTCTGGATTCACGTTAAAATCATTTTAAAGGCTGTTATTTCCCTGCGTCCAACAAACACCCATATCTCTGCGGTCTGCTACACATCTCCTTTTCTCTCTCTTCACTCTCTCTCTCGTTAGTGATTGTCCAGATCAGTCATTTAGTTACGTCACTGGCAATCAGTCTTAAAAATCAAACATTTGAAAGTGTGGGAACGCTAGATTAGGGCGGCGAGTGCCTGTCTAAGCACTACTGTGGTCGAGAAGTGCAAAACAAATTAACGTTTCAGAAAACAAAATTACAAAGTAAAAACAAATTTACAAGATGTGAAACACTTTTACCAGTACCGAAACACTTTTACACACTGTGAGTTCTGAGGGAAAGGGCGGGTCTAACACACAGGAAGTGCTTGTTGCGGACCGTTGTCAATCAAACTGTTTGGCGGTGGTAGAGTGGGTGGAGGTAAGAGATGAACAGGCGTCTGAACCACTTAGAGCTGGAAATGTTAAGGAAGGTAAGTGGGCTGTAACGCTAGCTGTAGTGGAGAACCAGCTAGCTAGCTTAAAATGACTGAGAGCTTTTACAGCCCACTGTTTACAGCCCACGTGGTTCAGAGTCGCCCGTTCGTCTCTTTCTCCCGTCTGCTCTTTAAACACTCTAAAGACCTTCACCAGGACAAACAGAAGCGTATCAGCTGGATAAAACACGCACCACAAAATGGACAAATCATGCTTTAACGTTGTCACCATCTCAAACTCCACCCACTCTACCACCCCGAACAGTGTGATTGACAAGGGTCCGCAACAAGCACTTCCTGTGTGTTAGACCCGCCCTCTCCTCAGAACTCACAGTGTGTAAAAGTGTTCCGGTACTGGTAAAAGTGTTTCACGTCTCGTAAATTTGTTTTTGCTTTTGTAATTTTGTTTTCCTGAATGTTAATTTGTTTTGCACTTCTCGGCTGCAGTAAAGGACATGTTTAGACTGGATTTGATTCAGTTTTTGGGCTCCACTGATATTTGTCTGTGCCAAATGGATTAGACCCCAAATCTGACGGTATTCCCCTAACTCAGGAGGTGCTAAGGCAGCGCTGCCCTGGCTGCCAGTCTCCTGTGTGTAATGACACTGAACCTAACCCAGACTCCACACTGATTAATGAGGTAGAGGTAATAATAGAGCAGGCTTGTGAATTAGCCAGGGACATTTCCTTTGGCCTGCTTCCCCCTCTGCTCCAGACTCCTAGAGCCAAACACACCCGGAGGCCACAAGCAGAAAAAAACATGCTCTCTGATTGGCCCAGATCAGTCCTAAAAACACTGCGCCTAATAGGACTCATTTCGTTCATCACTTCCGTCTTTCTGCTCATTTTTCCTGATGTCTTTGTCGCTGCTGCTTTGTTTACTTTTTATATTTTAAACTTTGAGCAAACACAATGGTCTGAGAGTCGAGGCCAAGGAAACCAAGCAGAGCTATATTTGATGCCAGAATGAGTGAGAGGTGGGGGCTGAGGGTAGGAGGAAGGGGACATGAAGAAAGTGGGAGTAGGGGGAGTAAACAGACGTCTCTGGCCTGGAAGGAGGTGAGAGCGAGAGCTCACTGACAGTTGAATTAATTAGCTCTCGAGTGGAGTGAGGCAAAACGGGGAAAAGAGGTTTAAATCACTTTCCTATCTCGGTTTGCTGCATGTGGCAGTAGCCCTCAAATGCCAATGGCATGCGCTCTCTCATGATACAGTATATTTCTCTCAGCCTGGTGGTTAGATAAGTTCACTCAGACGGTGACAAGAACAAAGTGCTGCTGCTGCTTTAAAAGAGACCGGATGAAGAGCGCTGGTAAAGCCCGGTGTGTAAGTGAGACATAAG
>JAVGWN010000494.1:0-14233 GCA_034552555.1 Semaprochilodus insignis
ACAATTTTTATTGAATTGTAACCTGAACACAGACAAGAGAAGCACTGAGATACTCTATAGAGTAACAGAAGCTAATATCAGAGACGGAAAAGCTCAGCAAAATGAAAACACAGTATAGAACGTATTATGGAAATGCTGCTAGAACACAGGAAGATGTGGTTGACCGTGTACATGAGTACAGATGAGCAATCTGAGTACATTCGACTCAACTTCTCAAACTTAAGGATTCGATGAATTGATGCTGGTTTGACCACGTCACTCAAACGTCCAGTAAAAATCCCGGGTCTTCAGCCTCATCACGGTAATAAAGTGCTTAAAGTCAAATGTAATATACTGAAAGTAAGACCAGGAAATAAACACTGCGTCTCTTAATGTAGTACACTTAACGTACGTATGTTAGTGTGCTTAAGGACATAAGCATGAATATTTACAGTAACACTTCCTTCACTTCTAAATCAGGTTTCTGATTCAACATCTGGGAGAAACTGCCAGACACTTCCAACAACACATGCCAACTTAGTGAGGAGAACAAACGCTTGACCCTCTTAAACTAATGATCTCCAACAGTTCGGCCAACGTTCGGGACCAGCACTGTCTAAACCGGAAGATACAATAAAAACAGAAGGCTAAAAAACAGAAGAGGAAACAATCCTAGAAGTAGGAAGTTCTCGTTAGGTCTTGACATAAGTGTTGAGTGAAACACCAAACGCTCTGCCAAAGGCGCATCTAGGCGTGACGTCACACCCGTCTAGGCCTCCCCCTTTTCCGACAAGGGGCGTCTGCAGCAGCATCCTTTGCATCGCTTCCTCCACCATGATCTTCTCCGTCACTGTCAGCTTCCATCGCCATTGGTTTCGTTCTCTTCTTGCTCGACTGGATGGTGTTGTACACATAATACTTCACATCCCTCCATGTTCTTGACTTCAGAGCATCTGGCTCGGTCTTTATACAGTCCAGGCAGTCCCTTTTGCCTGGCACCTTCAAGAGGGATATGTACTCTGCCATGTGCTTCCTCACGGCTTCTTGTTCTTCCACGTTCCATCGTCTTCGTTTGTCTTTCGGTGCACCAGGACCTAATAAAAGATCATTAGGAGCAATATTAGGAGGGAGAACCAGCACAGTTGGGTTAATATTAAGAGGTGGGGGTGGGGGGGTCTCTACTTTCCCTTAAATCAACAGTGTATGAATAACATGCATGAACAAGTAAACATGGTAATACCTTTATGAGTCCTTTTCCCACCGATGGCAGTATGTTTCCTGGCTGAAGGCGTCACTTTGCCTGTGTCATGGGAACTTTCTCCGTGTGGAACGGCTTCGTGGTCCATTTTAAGTAGCAGGTTGCAGATTTCTGCCAACTGCTGGGGACTTTCATTCAGTTTCTCCCAGTTAAAGCTGGCATCACCCAGGAGCTCGGCTACGTGCCGCATTTCGCCGTCACTGAGGCTCAGAATTTGGAACATAGTAGCTACACACTTGTGTGTATGCACAGAGGTAAAACTTTCGGGCTTGTTTGCACCACAGCTCTGGGCAAAATCTTTTAGGCAGTCGGTGGCTCTGGCATGCGTAGAGGCTTCCATCCGGGGAAACAGGTAGTGATTGTCCGCAGGGACACCCACCTGCTCACGGTACTTATTAAGGACGTCCAAGGACGACTCCATTCTCTCAGTGAGTAAAACTGGAGCAGTGCTTCCATCTTTACAAGTGCTTTGGATTTTGATCAACTTGTCATTGAGACTCCATTGCACCTTCGTCAGCGTCTCACACTTGTCGCCGCTGAAAGGTTCTGCGGTTCTCCCTCGGTAGTGTTCGAGAAGGATCTTGTCGACCGAGACTTTTCGTCCTCTGTTAAACAGAGTAACTGTAGCAAGAAGACTATTGCGCAGCTTCTTCCATGCATCGCGATTAGGGTTCTCCACCAACTCCCTTTTACCTTGCTCCTCAGCACGCCTAAGAAAGTCCTGCAGTTTGAGGAGATCGTCCGCAAGACCCGCAACATCCTCTTGGCTCGGGCTAGCAGGGCTTCGAACGTTGCAAGAATGCGAGGATATGTACGCCGCCCAGTCGGTTTCAAGTAGCTCGATGAACTTTCTGGCTTGAGCTGCCGATTCGTCTCCCATCATATCTTCTCCCAACGCAATTTCCGTGGCCTGTTTCAAGGAGTAACCCAGTTTCGACGCGATCACTGAAGTTTTGAATGTGTTCGAGTGCAGATCAAAACAGCCAAGCTTCTTCGCGGCCTCCAAAGCCAAATTAAACCTGGATTCGGTGCACACTTGATGCAGGTCCTCAACGCTCGGATCCAGCTCTTTCACCGCCAACATAAATCTACCGAGTTCCCTCATCCGTTGCGACATGTAGCTGTGTTGCGACTTCAGCAGCTCACGCTTTTCACAAATTTTGTTGCCAAATTTGCAGATCAAGACGTCAGTTCTCACCTGTTTTGAGATGTCATCATCTCTCATACAGCGGACAATGTCCCGGCAGACCTCAGAAAGACAGCCATGCAATGCAAACGCCTTAGTTGGAGATGACCGGGCCCATTTCTTGCGGGAAGAGTTTTTACCGTTCTTCATTTTGCATGACCGCTGGTGCCGGCACGACTCGCTCTTCAGGAAAAATCCCAGGCAATCAGGACAAGACTTGTAGTCGTTCAATGAAGTGCTCTTTTTTGGTCGCTTCAGTGGGAGAATTTCGCCATTCCCGTTTTGGAGAACCTTAATGTTGTGCTGGTAATTGCCTTTATTGCGGAGCTGCTGAAGCAAGAGCTGCCTCGTTTTGGACCCCTTGGGAAAGCTGAGGGCATGAGCTACATCCTTCTCTTCGGCATGTTTCATTCCTAAGTGCCGTGCAATTTTGGCAGTGGGTTTTTGACAGTAAACGCAGAACTGCTTCCGGTCATACACTCTCCGGGCTCCGCCAGTTTTGACCTTTTTACCGCTTTTTGCCTTTACCTTTGCCGAAGAGACCCGAGTGGTGACTTTCAGGCACGAAAAGGAGCTGAATTTGGAATTGACTTTAACCTTCTTTCCTGATTTGGGCCGAGGTGCTGCGGCAGGGCTCTTCAAAGGTTCTTCAGCAGCAGGTTCCGTCTCTGCTGGACCAAACTCTGATTCGGGCTCCATGACTGTCTCCTGACGTTCATTATAGTCCACATTTTCATCTACTGCATTAAGAGTTACGGGCTGAAGGCTCATGTCTGGCAGTGGACTTGTCCCCTCTTCAGTCTTAAGAACGGATTCTACGTTGACCACTTTTTGACACATGGGACTCGCCGTGGTGGGGCTGTCTGAGCAGGCCTCCAAGCCACTACCTTCAGGGCTGTCAAGGTCGCCATCTTTAACACAAGAAATCCAATTGGTCTCAACCAGAGCAATAAATTCTTTTACGTTAGACGCAGTCTTGGCATCACCAGTCATGAAACTCTCACCGCAAAGTATTTCAGCTGTATGTCTTATAGAATAGCCAATGTTCAACGCCAGATACGGCGTCTTAAGTTTGCTGGAGCATTCATCAAAACCACTGATCTTCTTGGCACAGTTTATTGCCAAATCAAACCTGGAAGGAGTGAACATTTGCTGCAAATGCTGAACACTGGGATCCAACTCCTTCACAGCTACCATAAATCTTCCCAGTTCCCTCATCCTCTGGGATATATAGGCATGACCCTTTTTATCGCGTCCGTGTTTTACGAAAAGCCTGTCTCCGTACTTGCGGATCAAAGAATCTTCTTTTATGTGATCCAAGACATCACCCGCGCGCATCAAACCCAGAATCTCCTCACAAGCCCCAGGAAGATAACCCTGCAAAGGAAGCAGCTTGGACGAAGCGGTCCGAGTTCTTTTACGGCAACTGCTGCTGTTCCTGTTCCGCATTTTGCAAGTCCTTTCATGTCTCCACAGATCACGCCCAACAAAAAAAGCCAGACAATGTCGACAAGGCAGGTACTCGCTCCGAGAATGATCCACAGTCGTTCGTTTATTAGTAATTAGTTCTCCAGAGCCACTTTGAAGAACTTCAACATTGTGCAGATAATTGCCTCGGTTACGAAGCTGCTCGAGTAAAAGCAGCCTTCTTTTAGACCCCTTTCGAAAACTCAGGGCGTGTGCTACATCTGGTTCGTTTGCGTGTTGTAGCATCAGATGGCGAGTGACTTTGGTGCAGAGCTTCTTACAGTAGATGCAGAGCTGCTGTTTGCTCAGTAACTTGTGACCACCAAGAGCTGCTTTGTTTACATTTACCTGTTGGAACAATTTTGCATCTGGAGAACCATCACATGTTACGTTGGAACTTTGAGCGGCCACTGGACTTGAAGGCGCCCCTATTTCAGATCGGGAACCGGTGTTCTGGCAAGACGATGAGCTCAGAGTTGATTTGAGATCAACATGCTCAGCATCGCAAGAGGATTGTGCATCATCAGTCGGCTTATGTTCTCCGTTTCCACTTTTATCAACACATGGGCCGACCTTGGGCTTCGGCGACAACTTGGATCTTAGGTTGTATGCTGCACATGACCTCAAACTTCGGCGTTGGTTGCTTGTAGGCTGCGAGCGCCGCTCAACACTATGGTGAGATTCAGAAGTAGGCAAGGGACCCGTTTCTGCAGCGGCTTGTACAACTGCCTGACTGCATGAGACAAGACTAGGCTGTGAGTCTGGACCTGATTCAGGACTAAGCAACAGGCTGAGTTCAGAACTGGACCTTAGGCTGGATGGAGGGCATGATTCAACATTTGCCTGATTTGTCTGTGGGCTTGGTTCAGGACTAATTCCAAGGCTAGTCTGTTGGCAAGAATTGGGGTAATGATCTGGATCGATACTGCATGTCTCAATGAACTCAAGGCAGGATTCGAAGCTAGATTGAGGACTGGGTTCTGGACTAGGACTGAAAGTCGACGGAAAACATAAATCCGGAGATAGCGGCATCTTAAAATCTAGATCAGATGGTGCGGTGGACTCCAAATGTGGTTTAGTAGGCTGTGGGATGGGTTCAGGGACCGTTCTGAGAGTAGTTTGGTGGCAAGATTCAGGGGTAGGAACAGGGCTTGTATGAAGGCTTGTTTCAGGACCAGATCTTAGATTAGGCTCACGGCATCTTTCAGGACCAAGAGGCTGACCAAAATCAGAATTAAGCGGACTTAAGGAATCAGGACAAGGTTGACCAAATTGTAAACCTGGTCCAAGATCAGACCCGAGACCAGTGCAGTCAGAAGAATCAACATCAGGTTGTTTTAGGGGTTCAAGATTGGGTTCCAAGACGAGTTCTGGACTGAAATTGGGTTGGGGGCTGGAGTCGAGATTAGGTCCGAGTTCAGGATTGGAACTCGGATTTGGCACTTGAGCCGGAGTTAGTATGGCAAGGGGCTGGGAGGTCAGTTCAGTTGTAGTTTCCATACTGGATTCCAGATGAGATTGGGACTTTGTGTCCTGTGGTTGTGAATAATCTGAACACGACTGCAAATTCATCCTTATCTTGCACGAGCGTTCGTGTTTTAACAAGGCACGTCGGAGATAGAAAGCCAGGCAATACTGGCAGGGCAAATACTCCATCACGGAATGGCTGCTTTTCCTTCTGATTTTAGGGACAATCTCTCCATTTCCGTTTCGAAGGACCTCGACGTTATGCTGATAATTGCCCTTTTTGCACAACTGCTCAAGTAAAAGAAGCCGTCTTTTAGACCCTTTAGGAAAACTCAGGGCATGTGCCACATCTTTTTCATTTGCATGTTGATCCCGCAGATGCCGGGCTATTTTGGTGTACGGATTCTTACAGTAGATGCAGAACTGCTGTTTGCTCAATAATTTGCGACCACCAAACGCCTTACTGCTCACAGTTGGTTGCTGGGATGGCACAGAGTTTGAAGAAGTACTACAAGGTGTGCTGGAAATTGGAGGAAACATTGGACTTGAGGGTGATTCAGTCTTTGTTCTGATCTCTGTGGCTGACTTCATCTCAGACTGGGAACTGGTGTTCTGGAAAACTGTTGAGTTTAGTGTTGAACAGACATCGGAATTCTCAACAATCGGTCTCGTTCGATCTGACTTGCCACCAGAGTCCACACCACAAGCAGACTGTTCAATGGCGCCGAGCTCCTGTTCCTTGTTCCCACCTCCATCAACGTATGAGCTGACCTTTGGCACCTTTGATGACCTGGATCTCAGGTTGTACGATGAACCTGACCTCAAAGTTCTGCGTCTCTTGTATCTGCGCCTCAGACTGGGTTTGTGACAAAGTTCAATATTCGGCTTTGGGTTGGACTGAGGACTAGACGTAATACTGCACCTGAGATGGGACTCAGCAGTAGATGGCTCAATGCTCGGGTTAAGGCCGGTTTCAGGAGAAGACGAGGGATCCGTTTTAGGACTAGGCTGAGAGCAAGGGCCTGGTTCAGGATGAATTAGCGGGCCGAGTTCAGAACTTGACATCACACTGGATGGAAGGCACGATTCAAAACTGGTCTGATTTGCTTGTGGGCTTGGTTCGGGACAGATTTTGAGGTTGGTCTGTTGGTAAGAATCGGGGTAATCTGTTTCAGGACTGCATGTCTCCATGAACTCAAAGCAGGATTCAAACATAGGGCTAGGTTCTGGACTGGAATTGAAACTGAGTTGAAGACATGAATCTGGAGTTAGTGACAGTCTGAGATCTGGATCAGATCTTACAGGGGATTCCAAACATGGTTTACTAGGGTGTTGGATGGGTTCGGGGCCCGTTTTGAAAGTAGTTTGAGGGCAAGATTCAGAACCAGGAGAAGGACTTTTCTCAAGACTGGATCCATCGGCAGTCTGACGAGAGAACTCGACACTAGTTTGAAGGCTTGTTTCAGGACTGGATGCTAAAGTGGGCTGATGGAATGATTCAGAACCAAGAGGGTGAGCAAGATGAGTAGTGGGTGGATCGAAGGATCCAGCAGACAGTGGACCAAGTTCTGGTGCAAGATCAGATCCGACACCAGTCCCGTGACAAGATTCAAGACCGAGTGGTTTAAGGAGTTCAGGATTGAAATGCATACTTGGCAAAGAGGAGATTTCAAAACTGGATTGGGTGATGGATTCAGAACAGAAACTGATACTCAGTTGGGGACTGGAGTCTAGTCCGGGTTCAGGAATGGAACTCTGACTTGGCACTAGAACTGGGCTTAAAGAGGCAAGGGGCTGGGAGGTCAATTCAGATGTAGGTTCAATGCTAGACTCGAGACCAGACTGGGAGTAGCTTTCAATGTCCTGTTGTTGCAAAGCATTTGAACAGGACTGAGAGTTCATCTTCATCTTGCATGAGCGTTCATGTCTCAACAAGGCACGTCGGCAATAGAAAGCCAAGCAGTACTGGCAAGGCAAACACTCGGTCCCGGAATCGTTTCCTTTGTTTGGGATATTAGGAACAATTTCACCATTTCCTTTAGGAAGGACTTCCATATTATGCTGATAACCGCCTTTCCTGCAAAGCTGTTCAAGCAAGAGACGCCTTCTTCTAGACCCCTTTGGAAAACCGAGGGCATGTGCTACCTCGGTTTCCTCCGCGTGTTCGCATTCCAAATGCCTTGCTATTTTGGCTTTGGGCTCTTTACAGTAAATACAGAACTGAATTCCGGAGCGGCATTTCTGATCGCCAACCGTTTCACACGGTTTCAAATCGGCTTGCGGAGATGATCTTGACCGAGATGACGATCTAAGCCGTGGGCCAGATTTGCAAGTCATTTGCGGTTCAGCTGGCTCATCACTGGTTACAATATTCTCCAAACCACTTGAAACATTAGTCTCCAGTGTCTCAGGCTGACATGTTTCCGGTTTTAAATCAGTGTCTGAGAATGACTGTTTGCAATTTGGTTCCAAATCTGGTTCTTCCTTCAGCTTTTCCACAACAGTAGCCTAAACAAAAGGGAAAGAAAACACCCTTTGAGAATGGACTCGGAATAACCTACAATTAGATATACCAAAAAATTATTTTAATAGCATGTTAATAGTGTCTTATGGTGTTCATTAGAGCTTAGCAACCTCTGTTAAGTGATGAAGGGGTAAAAACCAAACCCCTCCGAGATACAAACTACGACAAAATAACTACTTTAGAACATGTTTAGATCAAAAGAAGCTTGAAAATGTATTCCAGCCGTTCATAAGTTCTTTAGAGCATGTCAGAATTGGGAGCAGCAGTGTGCAATTTCATAGAAAGCAATGTAATAGGATAGCCACCGTACGGCATGTTCTGCTGGGGAAGCATGAAACAGGCATTAGGGCTCATCTGAGAAATCAACCTGTCCCAACAGACTCAACACCAATGCTACTTTCCTACTGTCCAGTAAGAAACGAATTGGGCTCTCTCAGTTGAACTGCATGGACTGTTTTAGAATCTGTGTATATGTTATATATATATATTAATGAACAAACGAGGGATTTAGAATTTGAGTGCCCAAATACTACTTTACATTGAACTGAGCACGTGTTCAAGCAATTACTTCAGCAAAGTAGCTCAAGTTTCTGAAACCAGTTGCGAACAAGGGCAGAAATATATATACACACATACACCCACACCCCTCAACACACACACACACACACACACACACACACACACACACACACACACACCGAGACCCTACTCCATTAATATCTGTGTAGGGCTATTGTGTGGGCCTTTTTTAATCATTCAACTGCACAAACGAATGAGAAGAACACAAGTATGACAACGCCTTTGCAACTGATTACTGAAGGAATGGACTAAAACAAAGTCTAAATACAGTAATAAGAGATTTTAACCCTAATCTTGTTCTGTTAATATAGGGTCGATATTTATAACACAGGACTGACCTGTGAGAATACCAAAACTATTAACCAGGGTTAAATAAAATATAATAACTACTTAATAACTAAGACATTAGTACATAAAGCACACCACCCACGATCTATGCTCAATAAAATCCGGAATTAAATGCAAAGACATCTAACGGCTCGCCCCAAAGTCCACACTGTAGTCAGCGTTCATGTGCTTCCCAGTTAGCATCCATGTACAAGTGTACGGCCGAGTTCGAGCACACCCGGTCACACATTTTGCCAATTGTCCGAGTGACAATAAGCCAACACGTCCTTTACAGGGAACTTAAATAAGATTTTTTATTATTACTACAGCACAAAAAACGATACTGCACTTTTATTTGATGAGTTTAAATTTACACATATTAAAAAAAAATGTGATACATTTTGCGCATTTTTCCGCAGTTTTATTCTCTTATTAAACATTATTCTCCAACAAAACATGAAATTTGACCAGGTGCAGCCAAACATTTGAGCAAGGCCAAGCCTCATCTGTGATGATGTTCTAGATAACAGCAAATCATACAGTGTCAGAAATCCCATAATCGAGTCTATAAGAGATACCAAACGCCACACGATCTGAGATGAGCATGTGATGATTTAGGTACACGGTGTACACGATGCCAAGTGGTGGAGCACAAGCTTCCTCCACAGAAGGAAGCGTTGGACACTAAATGTGACTTGGCTGATCAGGGCAGCTGGGTAAACTGGGTAATTAACCTATCATTAACTCCAGTACTATTTATTACTCAAATTTAATGTTTAATGCATAAAATAATAAAGCAAACTAGCCAAAAATACACATCTGCCCAGTGAGTAGTCCATATGGTCTATCTATAGATCTTATGTAATTGTGGACTTTGGGACAGGGCCTGAGAAACTATGAGGGAAGGAAAATAAATAAATAAATAAATAAATAAATAAACAAACAAGAGACAAACAATTACAAAGTGTGGAGTCCATCTTACCTTCGGTTGATAATGAGTCCTTGCAGTAATGCAGTTGCGCAGGGTATCGTCCTCAGCAATATGGTTTGTGTGAAGCTTTAGGCAATATTATCCATCTAATATTTTAATATATAGTGTATCTTAAATTTAGTACTGCAACAACAAAGCATAAACAGACAAAGCTGGACTGTGTTCATACCGTTGTTCGCAACTTTCATTGCTTTGAACTCTCGTTTAAAACAGTACGTTTAAGCACATTATTATTATTATTATTATTATTATTATTATATATTATATGCATATATTTTATATGCAGATTTGACCAACTCAACACCCAAAAAATGGACTTTAATTTGTTATATTCATTTTTTATATTTATGGCATTTTTTTTTTAAATTAAATGTTTTTTAAATGCAAACTATACATACATACACATATATACAGTTTGCATTTAAAAAACATAATATACACACGCATACACACATACTTCAGGTGCAACCTGGTCTTTGGGCAGCTAGCTTGCTTCAGTTTTAAGACACCTCCAGTTTTAGGATGATAGGCAAGTGAGATACTCACAATATCATGTTGTTATATATTATAACCATATACATATTGAGGTCAGAACAAAGTGTTGTGTTTCCAAAATAAAACTTTGAGAAAAAGGAATAAACATTTCTGTTGGTTCATTCATTATGAAACCCTCACAGTAAATTGTTAGACAAACAAAAGAAAATGAACGGTACAAGTTAAGCAAAACAAAAAACAAACAAATAAATAAGTATATACTGTATATATATATATAAAAAGGTTTTATCCCGACAGTGATGACATAGTGCGTTATAGAACCACTTACAGACGACGTATACCACAGTTGGAGTACATGAAAATTGAACATTAGATCAAATATATTCTTTTAGAGACCTCAGAATTAAGCCTCCCAGGAATTCTGACATTCTAAAATAACGTTTGTCTAATACTAATGGAGTGACACGGTCAGTTAAATGAACACAACTGCGCCAGAACATCAATGGATCACTCAATCCAGCTCATTCTACAGGTAGTGCTACAGACTCTTGGCAGTTTTGTGTCAGTGTTTTGTTTAAAAAGTTTTTAACAGCAGCACTGTACACGCCCACTGTACACGCCCACTGTACACGCCCACTGTACACGCCCACTGTAAGGCAAAACTGAGGTCTGCAGGCAGCACTATGATGGAACTGCTGCGGTTTCAAGTATGAAATAAGAAAATCTTATATTTCTACAAAAGGGAAAAAAGATAATGTGTGAGAAAACTGTCCGACCAAAAACAGCACACTATGCATCAAAGGGTTTATCAAGAAAACCGTATTTTACATTGTGATAAACAGGAAACGTGAATAAAATCCTATTACGTCTAGACATACCCGCTTTCCTCTCTTGCGGCGTTTTGGTGACTTCTGCTCCTTTGATGATCCATGATCATTTGATGCTGTGAAAATGAAATAGCAAATAAACTGAATGACTTGCAGGACTTTTATGATGGATTTCTGGTAACACTGCACACAAACATCACTGACAGTAACTATTCATTCGCTCATTACGGAATTTTCATGACTAATAAATGATGATTCCATGTAAATACTGCCTATACGTCTACCTGATGGATGGAAGATCAAGTTTAGATCCTGGTTGACGGATAGACTTGTCAGTATACACCTGACTAATATAGTGCAGAGATTCTTATGTCATTACTAGAGTATTAGTGACATCAGAAAATCTATACTATATTGCCTGAAGTATCCCCATCCAAATCTGTGAATTCAGGTGTTCCAATCACCTCCATGGCCACAGGTGTATAAAACCAGGCACCTAGACATGCAGACTGCTCCTAGAGACATTAGTGAGAGAATGGGTCGCTCTCAGGAGCTCAGTGAATTCCAGTGTGGTAGTGTGATTAGGATGCCACCTGTGCAACAAGTCCAGTCGTGAAATTTCCTCCCTACTAAATATTCCACAGTCGACTGTCAGTGGGATTATAACACAGTGGAAGCGATTGGGAACGACAGCAACTCAGTCAGGAAGTGGTAGACCACGTACAATGACAGAGCGGGGTCAGCGGACGCTGAGGGTCATAGTGCACAGAGGTCACCAACTTTCTGCAGAGTCGATCACTACAGACCTCCAAACTTCATGTGTCCTTCAGATCAGCTCCAGAACCGTGTGTAGAGAGCTTCATGGAATGGGTTTCCATGGCCGAGCAGCTGCATCCAAGCCTTACATCACCATGGGTTAAGAATGGGATGTCACTGAAGTTAGTGTGTGTGTGTGTGTGTGTGTGTGTGTGTGTGTGTGAAGGCAGACGAGCGAATACTGTTGGCAATAGGGTGTATGCTGTATCAATTCTCAAAAACACGGTTCAATTTTCAATCTACAGCTTGGCACAATGCAGTCAGACAAGTACCGTTCTCCTGGCAACCGCCAAACCCAGACTCGTCCATCGGATTGCCAGACGAAGAAGCGTGATTGGTCACTCCAGAGAACACGTCTCCACTGCATTCCACGCTCTGCATTGCGCTTGGTGATGTAAGGCTTGCAGCTGCTCGGCCATGGAAACCCATTCCATGAAGCTCTCTACACACGGTTCTCGAGCTGATCTGAAGGCCACATGAAGTTTGGAGGTCTGTAGTGACTGACTCTGCAGAAAGCTGGTGACCTCTGCGCGCTATGACCCTCAGCATCCGCTGACCCCGCTCTGTCATTGTGCGTGGTCTGTCGTTCCCAGTCGCTTCCACTGTGTTATAACCCCACTGACAGTCGACTGTGGAATATTTAGGAGGGAGGAAATTTCACTACTGGACTTGTTACACATGTGGCATCCTATCACGGTACCACGCTGGAATTCACTGAGATCCTGAGAGCGACCCATTCTCTCACTAACGTCTGTAGGAGCAGTCTGCATGACTAGGTACTTGGTTTTATACACCTGTGGCCATGGAAGTGACTGGAACACCTGAGTTCAATGATTTGGATGGGGGAGTGAATACTCTACTACTGGCTACGAGCACTTAAGCACTTATTTGTGGGTGTTTGCAATCGGATTCTGAACTGGACAGAGGATTTCTTACCGACAGGAAAGTCCTTTTCCAAATCTAGTGGACTGGGTGATGTGGACGGAGCGGGAGCACTGGTTGGTCTCTCTATCTGAGCCGAAGGGACGGACGGTTTAGGATGTTGTGAGGAATCCTCAGCGTCTGCCCAACTGAAGGGCGTAGACCTAGCCTCCGACTCCAGGTCCCCACTGTAAGTACTGCCCTGGTCTGAACAGGAAAAAGGCTGAGTTAATCCGAACCAATCAGCTCTAGCGGTAAAACACCCAGGATTCTAAAATCAGTGCAGACACACCCCCGTGCGAGACCGGCCTGTCCTTGCTTTTTTCTGCATCTTCATCCTCCACCGAGCTCTGAGAGGGAACGCTGCCTTTAGTGACGCTGAGCTTCGTGGAGTCCGATGAAGCAGACATGACCAATGGAACGGGCACCTGGAGAACGAGGATACAGGACAGGATAAGACAAGAGACCAAATCTAGGGTCCTAGCAAATTCAGGAATGTCAGACACACGAATGTTAAATCAGGTCAGTACTTTCAGTACCTTACAAAAGTTACATTAAGAAATTATAGAAATGATTAAATAAATAAATAGCTAAATAATTAAATAGACAGCTAAATAACTAAATACACAGCTAAATAATTAAATAAATAAATATATAGATAAAATAAATACATAGCCAAATAAATAAATACATAATTAAATAAATAAATAGCTAAATAATTAAATACACAGCTAAATAAATAAATTCTTAGCTAAATAAATAAATGGCCAAATAAATGCATAAATAAATAAATATGTGAAAAAATCATGTCATTTTTAATTGTGAAATTAGATTTTCAGGAAGGTTACATGTCAAGTTGTACTTCACAACAATTTGCTTTTGAATCAAGGGCCTATCCGTATCGTGGAAAAACACATGAACATTTAACTAATTTCAACCAAAATGAGGAAATATATTGTAAGTCAGGGATTTTAGGCCTTCAGCCTCATTTCGTATCCTTTCTGTGTTTTCATCCATAAACATCCTCTGGCCACGTCACTGGGTACCACTGGGCAGCTCCACTGACCATATAGGAGCCCTCTGCAGTTCTACAGGGACAGACTGTTTGAGAATAAAGGTCTGCAGGAATCAGATCCTGGTAATTTGGTAGAGTCCTGCGCACTGCAGTGGAGAAGCTGCTGAAGTATGAGCATTACAGGAACTGAGTGGAGGTGGAAGGACCTACAGGCAGAGGAAGACCCAGGGGCACCGGCGTGAACTGCGTGTACAGGTGCATGGGCACAGGGACGTACACGGGCATCGGAATTGGCACAGGCACCGGCACCAGCTTAACTTTCTCTCCATTCTCATCAATCACTGCAGAGAGAGAGAGAGAGAGAGAGAGAGAGAGAGAGAG
>JAVGWN010000495.1:0-14231 GCA_034552555.1 Semaprochilodus insignis
TATATATATATATATATATATGTATGAGAAACTGGGGTTAATGCATATATAACAATACTATATATTAATAAGCCTGTGTCTGTATTGCTCTCTATTGCTGTCCCTGTTCTAAATGTCATTTTCACATCTTATTTCTACAAGGCTGAATTTGGCTTCTTATTTGGCAGTTTTGTTTAAATTTTCTGTTCCACCTTAAATGGCGCACCAGTTACGTTCTACCTGTATAAGATAAGGCTAATCTAAAACGACTGGCCGTTTGTTAACATTGCGGCTGTTTTCCGCGCCAGTTTGGTCTGTGCTGATATCATCTGATTATAGTCCTCTCATTAGATTCTGTTTAGCTACTGCAGGGACAGCCTCTCAGTGTAAAGCCACCTTACTTATGAACTTCTTCTTTTATCCTTCTTTAACCACATCTAATAGAATAATATCCATCAAACTTCAGCCATTAAAACAGCATGTATCCTAAATGTGAAACCTCGTTTTCGCAACCCAACCGTAACAATACAAAGCAATGAAAAGCTGTGTCATCGTTCTGTGGTCTTCATTCTGCCCCCCCCCCCCCCCCAAACTCTTCTTCAGCGAGAGGTTGTCTTCGCAGTCAGTTGGTTTGTGGGTGTGCAGATAACAGAGAGCTGATAGTTCACACCTTGTTAACCAGCCTCCTGTTTGCCCTGACAAGTGCATGCAAAACTTCGCTTCCTCGTCGACTGACTGCTAGTGTAGGAACACAATATCAGCACACGCTAAGCAGAACCTTAACGACTTTAATCCAGATGTGTTACAGTTTAGATTTGCATACAACTGAATTCTGAGAGATAAGTTCGGTTGGAAAATGGTCATGTGAAATGAATTTGGAGTTTTGGTACATAAGCCCACACAGATGGTATAAATGGACCTCCTACAGAAATAAAGGCTGCAGGCCTTAGTGATGGCACTTCTATTCCAAGACCACTAGGTGGCAGAGTGCCTCCAGCTTGTCTTCTGTTTGAATGTCTTAATGTGTGTTGTTCTAAACAGGGCACGGCACTGCTGTTCCTGCCCAAAGGACTTCAGTTGTTTGCAGTGTTCTACACCTTAGGAAACATCGCAGCTCTGTCTAGGTAAGGTGACGTGAACGAACCATTCTGTATGTGGAATTAACTGCCCATTTTCTTCACCTTAACTTCAAACTTCTCAGTGGAAATCAACTAAACACTCGATCAGCCTTTGCTGTGGCAAGAGCTCTGCACACTCACACTGATCTTTGACCCCAGTATGTCACTTTCACAGCATTTCCCAACGCTCTTTGTTCATACAGCCAAAGTGTGACTCTGCTGCTGTTTCCTGATTGAGCCTTTAATCATTAAATGCCTAAGTGTCTTTAAATGTAAATGACTAACCCTGCATGCTTCTCTCTCTCTCTCTGTCTCTCTTCAGCTCTGTGACCACTTGCTTATGTTACTGTTACGTAAGTGTCCCAAAGTATGCGAACCTCTTCTCCATGGAAACACTGATCTTCTGTGCAGGTGACTGAATAGTATGTGATCATTGCCCTCAGTGACCTGCAGTCACGGGCCCTCTGTAACCTCCACCGAGCGTTCTTAGTCATCTGTGTTTGTCTCGTGTATTTCAGTAATGGCAGCGCAACCTGGCCCTGGTTGCATAAAATAAAATGGCCAGGATTATTCTGCTAAAACCACACATTCGGTTTCATAACTCTATCCCTAGTAACTCCGCAGGGACAGAATATAATGCTTTTATTTTATTCACCATCAAGTCAGCCTTTGACAACAGAGTTATGTAACGTGTGAATTTCAAGCTGTGCTAATGTCGCCGTTCGCAAGAAAGCAGCAAGAAGAATCACCCACCCACTCGCACACGCTTGCAGAACGAGTATTCCCTTGGACTTGTGAAAAGTAAGACTTGGGCACCCAGTCGAGACTTAATCAGAGCCCGCAGATTGCATGTACAGTAGCTGTTCTTGTTCATCTGCTAATGTTTTTGGGTTACTAAGAGATCTTGACCGTTGTCGCTAGTCAGGACAGGTCTGCCCAGTTTTGTCCAGTCACTTCAGGATCTGGCGTGGGAGCTGCTAGCTCTGATTGTGCTGCTGTTAGCACTGTTTGGTTTTTTTTGTTTTTTGTTTTTTTGGTCCTGATGAAGGCGCCCACTTTGTTTGGGTGTCTGTCTCATTGACTTTTATTGGCAGTCGGAGAAGACCCGTTCAAGAAAGTGGGTCACTATTGTGTCACGTGCCTCCTATTTAGCATTCAAACAGACACCAGCCTGATCAAGTTCATTAACACAGTGCTAATCTTTCCACACATTCTTTATCTGGCCCCAGCGCAGAGAGGTCATACGGCTCAGCTCATCTACCATATTACCAGATAACAAGTTCTTTCTGCTGTCAAACGTTGATGCATCAGGCTTATGCTTTTTCCACAAATGTTTATGGAGGGTTGAGGGTTATTTATTTATATATGTATTTATATTTATATTTTTATATTTATTTCTGCTATAAAATATTAAATATCAGGCTGCATTGATTGTCAAACTCTTAATTTAAACCAATAGTTTATTAAAGTTTAATTAATATTTCACAGTTAATATTAAAGTTAACTAATAGTCATCTAACAAGTTTCATGGCAGTTAGAGGATCATTCTGTGTTGTGTTTAAACCTCTGATTGCTAGATAGCAGTGTTCCTTACCACTCCCAACGTTAAGTAGTGGAAGGGCCACTTTTACAGTTAGCATTAGCATGCCATATGCATGTTGTTGTGTGTTTTTATTATACTAAATCAGTTTTCCATTTCAAAAATCATGCTCACAGTATCGCAGTATATTGAATCGTAACCCACTTAGTGGTGATGTCTATCATATTGCCAATTTATAGTGAATACACAGCCCTACAGCCTAGCCGCAAAAACTTATAGTGTCATGTCTGTGGTATGTTAAGGCACATGTTTATCGTAGTAGCAAAGTAAAATGTTATACAAATAAAAGACACTAGACTGAATGAGAAGGATCTGTCCTTCTCATTGTGGTAACAAGAACACTTTACTGTCTATACTGCCCCATCGCCCAGGCCAACTTTCATCATGTCTACATCAGTATAATGTTGATTTTGTGTTTTGCAGCTAATCGTTGAACACTCCAGCCATATTCTTCACCTCTTACACAGTGCAGCACTTGATTAGATTTTCCGAGTTTCTGCTTTTTATTGGTGTTGGAGAAATGAGACTGTTGACCACACAAATCTTCACAGTCCGTAAATCATTGTTTAACGAAATCTATTGCAGTCAGTCTTTTTTTGACCATATGTAATCTGAGGTTTTAAGAATGGTTAGCTTTTTCAAATCGGTGTCATATCAGTGACAAAATCTTCATATCAGCTGGACCCTGTTATAAACTTACCAACTTCATAACTCACAACACCAGGCTAAACATAGATGCCTTACTTAAACTTGCAACCTGCTTGGAAAGGAGGAACTGTCCTCTGTGTCTCTTTCCAGTCAGTTACGGGGAAACCAGGAAGAAGCGCATTCAGTAACCACAATTAGGCGACATGAAAAATGCCCCAGAATTTCCCTGGAACCTGTTCTCACTGGGCAGGGCCTGTAGTCAGCAGGAATGTGCCATCTCATTCACTTTCTGCATGGTACTTGGTTTAATCAGTAACAGGGTAATCTCAATCACAGGACTATCCAGGGAGCTCTCCTTTGTAAAAAAATAAATAAATAAATAAAATAGTCTGGATTAAACTCATTTTAAATAGTTGTTAGTTTAAAAAGCAGCAGCATTTAAACAGTTTGAGCAGTAGCAGATAAACAGGGAAAACCAACTCGGTCGTATGGATCTGTTTCACAGTTCCGGGAGGGATATTATACAAGAGAGATTAATCACATCTGTTCATGTTCGGTATTAAGAACGTCTCCACTAAAGGTTTGATGCCAGTTAACACACATGATGCACAGAATACCGCAAAATGGCATGCAGGAAGGGCACATCCTTCATTCTGGACTCGGATTGTTTTGTGTTCTGTCTGTTTGATGACCTTGGAAACAGATTATGGTGATGTTTACACCAAGAGAACCAAGTACAAGTACCAAGTACACCTAGTACTTGGAAAATAAAGATTCTGATTTTTGGAAGTCTGGCAGCACGGTCACCTTGGAACAAGAAGGACCCAGGTTTGATTCCTGGCTGAGGCGTCTGGGGTCCTTTCTCTGTGGAGTTTGCAGGTTCTCTCTGTGTCTGTATGGGTTTCCGCTGGGTGCTCCAGTTTCCTCCCGCAGTCTAAAGTCATAGTCAGGCTGACTGTAGGTGCTACATTGTGTGTCTCCCCTCCGATGGACTGGCAACCTGTCCAGGGGGTTTTCTACCTACCCAGTGGGTGCCAGGATGGGCTCCGGCACCCTCTGCTCGATGTAGTTGGCTGTTTGATGTAACTGATGGAGGGGGAAAAAATCACAAATGGCAGTGAAAGAGTGCAACTAAAAAAATAACAGAATTCATTTCCTTGAGTGACCAACTATCCCTGCTGTGAAGGGTGTACATCCTGTAATCAACAGACTGTAATCATCAAATAAACTCGGGTTTATTTTAACCATGCTGGTTTTACTTATTGTCAGTTTATTGCTCGGTTTTGTTGTGTTTAGAAAATGTAACAGTAATAAAATGAGCTCACCTGACAAAAATGAGGCGCCTGTGTCTAGCATGCATGAGCACCAGTAACAGCTGTGACTGGATTGGGCATGGACTGGACAAGTTTCTGGATGTAGACCACATCAATGTTCAGACACTCTTACATCAAAGAATTGCGCAGTTGAGCCAGATGTGGTGGATGCCTTCCCCAGCACAATTCCGAGGTGAATTTCCTGTAGACTGGAATTTTGGCCACTGCTGGTAGACCTGTATGACCGTACGCTTCCATACACCTGCAGATTCAGCTACTTCCTTCACACTATGGTCTTTGGCACGCCCAAATGCAGTCACTCCTTTTAGCCAATCATTAACATCTGCTTTGGAGCCATTTTCCACACATGGAACGAGACATTCACTGCACTGTACCACCTCTTCTCAATCTATGGATCCCGTCACTCACACCCTGCAGGTATTTATAGCCCCACCATCCTCGTGCAGCGCCATCTGCAGGAGTCTGAAGTTACTACTGCCCTAAACACACAAGGTGACTCATTTTTTGTTTGGTGAGCTTATATTTTCTTCATCATGTAGTTTGTTTTCTATATTTATTGAAAGGCGTAAATGTAAAACACAAGCATTCCAGCAACTGAACATTTCAGTTTTGACCAGGTGTGAACTGAATTGGCCAGAGCTTTTTGTTTTGGTTCATCATGAATATAATGTGAGTATTTTGCAGCAAAATTCTTGTTGTGTTATGGAAACACAGAGTTCCTTTTTAAACCATTAATGCAGGTAAATATTCTGCTGCACTCACCGTAAAAGCCTGGGTAGGCTAATTGCACCACATTAGCTTTTATAGTGACTTTCCATTCACATTTTGTGCTCGTTTATTTCATGGGAAAATTGGTGTCGCAGGAACAATGTGCCTCACGTCATCTGCTTCAGAGGGTCAGAATGGCCCCCTTAGGTCAGGTGGCCTAGACTGCTGCTCTTCTGTGTGATGTGTATGACGTCACCACTCTCATGGCCAGCTCATGCATTAGACCTTCTCTGATCTAATGAAGGGTTCAGTTAGTCTTCTTGACTAACAGAGTTGGAAGATCCTCAGCCCTCCAGGGCACAGACCTTTACCCTTCAGGTCCCAGTCGGCGCAGGAGAAAATGTCTGTCTACGTCACTGTGACGCTTTCCTTAATCTGATTTCTGTGAAGTCTTATAGTTCATGTTCTGATCAGTCTTTTGTATTGAATTACAGCTTCTGATGTAGTCTGCAACCATTAGTGGAAGATCCCGTCACTGTTTTAAAAACTTAAATGGATTGTAACAGTGGAGTTAAAGTACAGAGCCCATGTGATGTAAGTAAGGACGAGTCTTATCGCTGTACCTGACTGACCCAACAGCTACGATTGCAGACATTCAGTGAGCAGTAATGCCCTCTGAGTCATCTCAATAAATATTGATCATATCAGTCTAAATTTTTCATAATTTATATATAATGTATGTATGTATGTATGTATGTATGTATGTATGTGTGTGTGTGTGTGTGTGTGTAATTTTATTTATTTATTTTAAATTATGTTAATTATTTATTCACAGTGCAGGTTTAACAGTGGATTTAACCTGAAACCCTTTTTCAGGTGGTATTGACCATCCTGCTGTTAAGAAGAGTGAGAGACAGGCTTGTGTTGTGTGTATTTGAACCTTCTGCCGTGTCTGTTCTCTGCAGCACCTGTTTTCTGATGGGCCCGCTGAAACAGCTGAAACGCATGTTCGAGCCGACTAGACTCATAGCCACCTGTGTCATGCTGGTAATGAATATGTCCTCTTCACTGTCTCTCTTTCACTGTCTGTCCACATCTGCTTTCCTGGGAGACTCGGTCCTGAAGGCAGTTTATAGCTGTATTTGTATGCATACTATCAACATTGCGTAAAAGCCTTGCAACTACAATTGGTCTTTTTTTGTTTCTGAATGATTAAAAAACTATCTAGTTTTATTCATTTGCATTGCAGGTTTAAGTAATTTCTGTTTCTTTGTAAAGTTATCATTTTAGAGCTGAGGAATTCTGGTAGTTTCGTTGTGACAGAGATTCATCTAGATTTTGTTGAATATAGTCCCAAAGTGACTACATAATGTTTCGGTAATGTTTCTATGTATCAGGTATCCATAATGCATTGTGTGTTCATAAATATCCATAAAGCTTTCGTAATGCTCTGTAATATTTGACATAAACCTCTGTAACTGTACGTAAATGTTCATAAGCACATGCACAGAATGTAACACCACAATATAAAGCTTCATTGCACCAAGTGGCGTCATGCGTTATAATCTATATATTGTTTATCATTGGCAATCTCTAGTTGTTTGCTCATAAAATGCTGATGTTGAGGTTCTGTCAATACAGATGAACTAACATTTATGTACAATTACAAAGGCTTATGTCAAGTATTTTAAAGCATTATGAACACTTTATAGATCTTTGAGTGCTATTATGGATACTGTCTAATGCATTATGGATACCTGATCCATAGAAAGTGTTACCAGCATTTCTCATTCAGCACAACTGTGGTGAAAAGAAATGGCAGTTGACTTTGACTTGGGGCTGGGCACTATAACTGTATATGTGATGGTTGTAAATTGTGTCACAATATGAATTATGCATACAGTATACTTTTCTGAATGTGTTGTCTGTATTGGACAACTACATGTTTCATTATAAAGAGAAACATATAAATATACATAAAAAGGACTGTCAACCCAATAAACCAAATCAACCCAGTAATCCAAATCAACCCAGTAATCCAAATCAACCCAGTAATCCAAATCAACCCAGTAATCCTAATCAATTAATCCAAACATTGAATAAAAATTAATTTTATTCTAAGTGTGTAAACAAAACACTCATCCCACAATTACTGGGTCTACGATTCATTATTCTTCTTCTGTTATTATAAACAAAATCTGATTGAAGGAAACTTATGACTTGAATCATGCTGTCGCACGACCTTCTGCTGACCCCAAAAGGAGCTGTGGGCTCATCCTCATTAAAGCTCTGGCTGTAACTGGAAGGAGGCTGAGCTTAGGCAGCCTCTTTAACTACAGTCACATACACACAAGCTCTGGATCCACCGAGGCCTTGTGGAGGACTTCTGCAATCAAAGAAGTTCTAAAACTACTTAAGAGCCCTTGGCGGCGTTTAGAGGTTCTGTAGAGTGTCGGGTAAATCCAGCAAAGAAGGCAGAGCTAAACCTCATGACACTTTCCCTGATGCTCCAGTTCGAGGCGTCCCACAATGCATATGTCGGAAAACCGTCTGTACTGCATTCTTATGTTTTGCATTTGTCATATACGCTGTGTTCATGTTCCAAGATGCGTGTTCATTAAATAGTCATTTTTCAAACGCTAAATCAGACCACATGGGATTATCCCAGATTTCAAATCCGTGTCTGAGGAGTCCGGGTTATATATGCGTCCTGAGCAGTGACTCTCTTTAATGAATGGCGGCTGTTAAACCCCGTTCTGTGCTGTTCTGTAAAAGATTACTTATCATTCGTTAGGGTGTTGAATGCTGAGCACAGGGCAGGAATCTGATGCCTATCGCAGATATTGTATCATGATCTCATGTTTGCCCGTTGTTTTCCTCCCCAGCTGTGCCTTGCCCTGACCTTATGTTCAGTCTTCTGGGTAAGCAGCTTTTTTCCTAATACACTAGTTTAACAAGAGAGTTGATTTAATAAAGGAGGGTTTCCTAGAGCTGTTATTAGCATGTATGACTCTGACTCTGGAATTGACATTTTCGGAGCAATAAAATTGTTTTTCTTTTCCCCCTCCTATAGTGGCATAAAAAAGGGCTGGCTATCATCTTCTGCATTTTACAGTTCTTGGCTATGACGTGGTAAGTTATGTACTCCTACTGTTTCTACCTACTGCTGTGTCTGGTTGCAATTAGAGGTCCCATGATATGAATTGTACCATCAAACTTTAGGCAAATTCAAGTAGGTAGCTTCAATCATTATTTTAAACTCAACAAAAAGCAAAACATACTGCACAAATATTTATACAAGCCAGTATATATTACAGAAATTATGTTTATATAGTTGTGGTGCAGATTATTGCAGTGGCCTTGTGGAGTAAGCTTCTGTTTTTCACTTTTCTGTTATGGTGTATTTAATAATACTCACATTGTGCAGTAACAGAGTAGCAAACATTTATTTTGTAATTAAATAATAATATTTTTATTAATATATATTATTGTTGTGTTGTTGTTGTTGTTGTTGTTGTTGTTGTTACAAGATATTATTAGTGTTGCATTAGTATGGATACTATATGGGTATCAACCCGGATACTACCACTTTAAACAGTACTATATCTGCAATATACAATACCAATACCATGATGCAGTCAAACTATACCTAACAGTAGCTGGACCTTAACTGAAGTAAGCCACGTGTTTCACACTCTTCTGGGTTCTTTAGTAAAAGCAATGGTTCTAGATAGAGATCAATTAATCAGTCGATCAGTATCGGTATCAGACGTTTTTTTTAGCCCAGATATGCGATGGGCCGATATTTCTCTAACCTGGCCAATTCTGAGAGTGAGTTAGTGATTGCTGCAGCCCTGTGCGAGGCCCCTTGGTCACAGGACCCTGCAGTTCCTTTCAACACATTTTTAGACTTTTGACTCTGGAACTAAAGCGCACAGCACAAGGGCTCAGCATGCTTTAGGATTGTGTGAAACAGAAAGTACCTTTCACAGGCTCACATGCATTTTGCGGTTTCATTTGCCTGTTGTGTACGTTCCACCACCGCAGGTGATGCTATATTTGAGACTGAGCACCACTTGTACTGGAACAGTACAAATATCAGGTTGAGTAGGTGGTGTACACTTATGATGGGTATCGATACTCTGTATTCGCATGTACTTGAGGGTCATATGTTGGTATCAGAAGGGGAGAGTGGTTTCAGTGAATCCCCTAATTGCCACTATTGATTAAAGTAATAAGCCACAGGAGGTTGTGCATTACTCCAATGTAATCAGGTTAAGGGTGTACTTAAGCACAATCCAAAGCATGTGAGACATTAAAGTGACATTCAGTAGACTTTTATATTTCAGTTTTGCAGTGAATCATATTGTAAGTACTTTTAATGTAAGCTTCAGATATTTGTTAACATGTTTTAGCCTAGGCCAGCCTAATTCCAGTTAAGAAATTAAGTTAGTCAGCATTTCAGTTTAAACAGACCGGTTTCTTGCTTCATTAGTACAGTAGTGCTTTATATGAGCAGCCTTACAGTCAGATGTCATACCATTTACAGCACAAGGGTTTTTCATGACGTGGCAGGATAATACAGAGTTCAGTTGTGTGTATTATCGATTATATAACGTCAGCCAATTGTATTTTAGGACAGAAACTATCCATTATTTAGTCCAGGTAGAATAGAGCATAAATGTGGACAGCGTGGGGATCCCTGTGAGTCGTTTTAAGAACTGTGGTTCTAGATATTACTGCGCTTACCTGTTAAAAACCACATGACGCTCAGAGCTCTCAGATCTGGTATTTACATTAGTGTTCTGTTCTGATTGATTGCTTACCCTGTATCTGATTTGACCAGGGTGTATGCATGCGTTTTGGTCAGTCGTGTGAGCCTGGACTTAGCAAGCTCAATCCAGTTAGAGGAGTAAAGTCATGAGATGCGGGCCGTGCACGTTCAGCTACGCCATGCCCAGCGACCCTAAATCGACTTGGCAGCCACTTCCCCCGCTCTCTGGACCAAGGCCACCTGGCCCAGCAGCAAGCAGGACCTGATTAGACCTTTATTAAGCTGTGTGGTTTGCCATTAAGCGCGTGGTGCTGTGTTCATTTTGCAGCTTCACCTAAAAAGAACTGGAATCACGACTAGCAGGGTCAAAGGATATTTCAAATCACTTCATTCTATTTCCACTGTATTGCTTTTTAAGAATAAGAAATTTGATTGTCAGCTATGAATTTAAGGTTGTCTATTCACAATTGTCAGATTTTCAGGCAGAAGAAAGTCACAAAGTTTTAAATACCCTAGATAATGTTTTCTGTTAATAAGCCCCTATTTTCTCATTTTTCACCAAAACACTTTAGTGAAAAATGCACTATTATTGGGAATTTCTACTGAGAATTCCAATATAATCAACCTCCCAAAATATTGGTCAGGCCCTAATTTGAATTAATTTCATGTGTAATCACTGATTGAACTAAATATTAAAATAATTCTAATTAGGGTCTGACCAGTATTACAGCTGGTCAGTGGAAAATCCCAATAATAGTGCACCAATTTACCACTGATAATTCCAGTCCAGTTGACCAGCTGTAATATTGGCCAGGCCTTCATTTTTAATTATTTTAATATGTGATTTCTCTGCTTTTGTAAATAGTTAAATTAGTGAGATGTAAACGAAATCATTCAGAGTGGTTTGATGTGGAGTTCTAGAGAAACTTGATTTTGCCACAGTGGTGGTGGTGGTGGTGGTGATGAGAACCAGGGGTCTCTGTGTCTACCGCACACACATTTTACCACCATTTTATTTACTATCTAAACCCACCAGTGAACCCACACAACTTATAGCTTATAACTAATAACGGTAAAACTGAAATAATTAGTCTTCTTTACTTACGTAGCTTACATTTACCTGTCAGCTGTGCATAGATTTTTATATGCTTTATATGGCGTAGGCCCAAACCTTCACGAAACAGTTGTAAAGCCATGTCTCAGTGCATCTGGCAACATATTAAGGGCTTTGATATAATAACTTCTGTGAGGAAGCATTACATTTGTTGGACGTCTGGTTCCCATCATCACCACCGTAACCAATTCTGATACTACAGGCTCCTTTTGAATGGCCCACTTTATATTAAACCCTCCAAATGACTGTGTTTACTAGCTGAATTTTGTTTTCCAGTTGAATTATGCATCAATATACAAAGTACCTGGAATTACCTTTAACTCCGGTATAGTTAAGATGTAAGTCTGAATCCACATTTAATCTGATCTGTATTATAGGAATCCGTATGTCTGTTTATTGGCTACAGCTGGAAGTTGTTGTGGCCTAAACCCAATCGAGGTCAGTAGGTTTGCAGGAAGGTTTGCCTGCGTGCCCACATTTCTTTGCTATAGCTGAGACTCCAAGAGAGAAGGAGAGGGCAGAGGCAGATGGCAGCGTCCCCAGCTCTGTAAATCAGCTAAGCATATAGGTTAGCCTGAAGAACAGCGCTAATCTGATCTCTATAAGCACATCTTGACCCTTTCTGTTGGCTACAGCCACCAGCACAGGTGTGCGGCACTCAGAATAGCAGAGGTTGAGAGGCAAATGGCTAACTTTATTTGCATTCCTCACCCTCAGTATATTTGTGTGTGTGGGGTCTTCACACACGTCAGTGGGCCAGACTTTATTGGCCGTATAATTGCCGTCATTTTCACTGACGGTACGTTCTCGTCCTCCATGCTGTGACTCACACGGCTCCGCCAGGCTGCCAGCGCGAGAACCGTCGCCCTGGCAACCGCTTGTCTCACAGACACGCTGGCTCAGGGCGGTCAATACACAGCGCACACATACGCAGAGACCTGTGGAGGCCGGTCACCGTTCGTCAGCGCAGGAAGCGGAGTGAATGCCTTCAGCCTGTTCATGTGTAACTGCAGGATTCCATACATGCCTGGATTGCACAGTCTGTTAATACAGCATCTGCTGCACTGAGACACGTGACCTGCTCGTTTTACATTAAACCAGCTGACAGCTCTTTCAAAACTTGGTTAAGCTGAAAGANTGCCTGGATTGCACAGTCTGTTAATACAGCATCTGCTGCACTGAGACACGTGACCTGCTCGTTTTACATTAAACCAGCTGACAGCTCTTTCAAAACTTGGTTAAGCTGAAAGATGAGTTTGTGTTGTGTACTTTATTTCAAGCTGCATTTGAAACAGGGTTTCTCTTCCCAATAGACGTCTTTAAAAGAATAGCTTTCCGACATACCAGGGAGGAAAATATTAGGCCTGGACCTGAATATCCGACTATTCGGATATGTCCTAGTATTCGTTCTTTATAATTGGGGTCTGAATATTCCATTTTTTCTTGGCTAAATGTAGGCTGTCAATCAAAGTGAACCTCAAAATACACTAGTCCTTTAACTCCACTGCATTTCAAAGTTCAATATCTGACTGTTTACTCCACTACATTATGGCAAAATCTGTCCTTCTATTTGGCTTATGTGAGCATAAAAACGTAACATGTCCAAACGAGAGAAGAGTGAAGCGAGTCCACCAATCAGGGTACAGTGGTCAGTTTGTTTTGAGGTTGTTGTGACCTGTTGGACAGAGCTTGGTTCTAGCTAATGGAACCTGTTCTCCTCCTGTGTTCTCTGCTTATGATTGTTTGAATAGACATCAGTGTCAGACTAATTAATGATCTTCTATTAAAGACTGGTGGACTGAGAGACACTAGAGTCTCTTCACCTACACTGAGCTGATTAAGAGTCTTGTTCCAGAAATGATAATAGGACATTAGAGCCATAATAAATCATGCTCCTGTTACTCTCCATACTTAAGTACATTTGAAGGTAAATACTTTAGTACTTTTACTCCAGTGGAGGTCTAAAGGGATCCCCCTTGGGGATCTACTTTAACTCAACTACGTACTTTGTGTATTTTTTTTTTTTTTTTTTTTTTTTTTTTTTTTTTCAGCGAGAAGAAACACAACCTGTCCAGCAAATGATTGCTTGATTTTTCATTGTTTCTCAGTATTTGATACAATGTGTCCCCTTTTGCTTTAATGGTGCTGTGTACTGAAGCTCCACAAGTTGTTCAAATGTTCTGTTTATTTGCGTGTTTAAGTGGGGGATAGAAAAATCCTAGTTTTTAACCTGATATAAGTTTTTGGGACCTCCCTGTATATAGCCCTGCTTATATTTTGCTAATATCAGCTGCTAATGGTCATTCTCTTCTATGACAGAAGGTACACAAGACTACACAATGCTTTATTTAAATAACCCATTAAGTAAACAAATACTGCGACACATTGAGATCCATGTGTCTGGATAACCAAACCTTTTCATTAATTATGTATGAATAATTTTGTGTGTTAAACGATGATATTTCCTTAATACCCAGAAATGGCTTGAAACTTAATATATATATGTAGGTGCATGTGTGTGTTTATGGTGTATAGAGTGTGTGTGTGTGTGTGTGTGTGTGTGTGTGTGTGTGTGTGTTTTCCAGTAGTTGATGAAAGTCCCTGAATCTGAGGTGGCTTTATTAGTGTCTGGGCTTTAAACCGATTTATTTTGGAGTCATTTTAATTATTTTTACCGTGTTTGGTTGAAGGTGGAGTGGGAGCTAAGTCTGTTACATAAGTCTGCTACATTAACATTTTCCATTCATTTAGAAGTCTTCACCTAACCGCTGTGTTGGCTTATCTATGACGCTGTAACGGATTACTTTGCTCTAATGCAGTTATTCCACAAAGGTCTTTTCCAGTTATCAGTTTATTTGGGGCTGAACTGCCTTTTACTGCATCCGGAATTATGTGCCAGATTATTGTTAGGAGCGGCCGATGTGTTTCCTGTTCGAATGGGCAAAATTTCATTAAA
>JAVGWN010000496.1:0-14230 GCA_034552555.1 Semaprochilodus insignis
TTATTCCTGCCTTTTTTCTTCTCAGCTTTCTATTTGTTTCCTTAGCTGTAGGCCTGAGTACTCACGCCAACCTCTCTCTCTTTCTCTCTCTCTATCTCCCCTTCTCTCTCTCTCTTCATTCTGATGTTCATATTTCATCTTTCTCTTTCTTTTTAGTCCTGTTTTTTCTCCTCTCACTCATCTGTTTCTTTCTGTCAACCCCCATCGATCTGTAACACAATGGCAGAGAACAGAACGGCCCATGTCGGACGAGCGAACCTTTTTTCTCTCTCTCTCTCTCTCCGCAGTTTTTTTTCTTTCTCCACTCTCTCTCTTTCACTTTCTATCTCTCCCCACTCTCTCCATTCCTGGCCGCAGTGCCGCCCCATGCCCCGGGACTCTCTCCATCTCCCCCATCTTTCTGCATGTGTTAGCAATCAGCCCGGTCTGAGTTATGACTCCGGATCGGCCTGGATCGCCCCCGAAAGCGCCAAACATCCCAGCGCAAACCGCCTCTGGTTCCCTCTTCTCTTTCTTGCGGTGACGTGTTTAGCTTGGCAGCTCCGGGTTTTCCCTGAGAGGGTCGAAGGTTTTGGGGCAGAAAGTGGCGCTAGGCCCTAATCACATTAGCGCTGCCATATTGTGTGTCAGGCTGTCAGGGCTAATTAGAGACACGCCGCCCCGCGCGGTTCACTCTGGGTTTTCCGTATGGTTCTGCTTTTGGTTCTGTCTTGCTGCTCGTGTGTGTGTCTGGCGGGGGGTCATAAGTTTGCAATTAGCACTGGTACTAAAAGCTCAGCCTGTGCGTGACCCCTTTGAACTAAATCACATGTTTGATCTCCTGCTCTCTCAGCTGCAGTGCGGCCGTAAATATGAGCCCGGCGTGTCCGTCACATGCACCCGCACACTTTAGAGTCTGTGCTCCAATCACTTTCTACAAAGCCTGTATTCCTAAATAGGTAGAAATGAGGTCTTATAACTCTATAATGGCTTTTAAATGGATCATGACCTGCACATGGTTATAAAGCTCCTATAGTTGTCGCTGGGAAAACGGCTTTAATGCCCTGAATGTAGAACAAATCCAGCATTTCCAAAAGAGGACGGGAAAACAGGCCGATTCCAAAATCCTAAACTGTTACGGAACAGACTCATTAATATTTACACACAACCACAACGGAGCTACAGAACCAACATGGTGGACTATGTGGAGAAATCCAGCATTCCAGGCTGGGAAGGGAATGTCAGCCCTTTTCATTCCCTTCCCAAGGAACCCAACTGTCAGCGGTACATGGTTGATGTTCATCTGTAAGCCAGACTGAAGTTGCTTCCTATTCACCAGCTTCCTAATCCAAAGTTCTGTTCCACCTTAAATGCTGAAGGTTGTACAGGCACCAGAATGTAACTGTGGCATCTTTTAAGGTGGAACAGAAAATTCCCAAAACAAGCTGGAAAACAGGAACTTTAACAGGATCCCGGAACAACTTTAATCCTGCACATTTCACTCCGGACAGTTTCCCAAACTCTTGGACAATCTGGAGCAGCTCCACTCAGCGTTTGACCCTGAAGAGACTGAAGAGAGGAGCAGCTCCACCTTTATTAGCATCACAGCCCCAACAGCAACCTGTAAGTAGCAGCCATGCTGTGTGATTGTATCCGTGTTTGGCGGTTGAAGCAGATCATCTTAATCTGAGAGTTCCATAGTGAGGAACAACTTTAATCTACCATGTGTTGATGTCCAGATGGAAAGCCGATAGCTAGTATAGTTAACGTTAGCTAAGCGCTCCCAGTCCTTCTCACAGCTAGCCATGTCAAATCCTGTGTAGCTGATCTCCCACACCACACCATCATCACTGGCCAAACGCTGCTGAGTCACCGCTGCTGCTGGTGACTGGCCTGAGCTGGACAATGGTCATTTTCCAGCCATTTGATAGGCCCCTCTCTGTGCGTGCGAGCACACCTGGTCGAAGTAGAGACATCGGCAAACCCGTGATAGTGAGCGTGACGAGCCCTCCGTGCTGCACTCAACCCACAGCCATCGCTGAACCTCTCAACCGGCATCTGTTTCCCCGCAGGCCCAGCACAGTGTTCTCTCTCTCCGGAATGTTGGCTCACCAAGAGCACTGAGCATTCACCGAACACTGCTGTGCTGGTTCTGCTGTTGAGCCTCGCCATGTCGTCTTCCCTGTGGAGCCTTGCAGCAGACATTCCCATTGCAGGCCCCATAGCGTGTTCCTGGGGAACGCCATCAACAATAGCACAATGCTTTAGAGATAAAGAGAGAGAAAGAAAGAGAGAGGGGGAGAGAGAGAGAGAGTAGAGAGAGAGAGAGAGAAAGAAAGAGAGAGAGAAAGAGAGAGAGAGAGTAGAGAGAGAGAGAGAGAGAGAGAGAGAGAAAGAAAGAGAGAGGGGGAGAGAGAGAGAAAGAAAGAGAGAGTAGAGAGAGAGAAGGAGAGCGAGAAAGAGAGAGAGAGAGAAGGAGAAAGAGAGAGAAAGAGAGAGAGAAGGAGAGAGAGAGATTGGGAGAATGAGAGAGAGAAAGAGAGAGAGAAAAATAGAGAGAGAGAAAGAGAGAGAGAGAGAGAGAAAGATAGAGTAGAGAGAGAGAGACTGAGAGAAGGAGAGAGAGACAGAGACAGAAAGAAAGAGAAAGAAAGAGAGAGAGAGACAGAGAGAAAGAGAAAGAAAGAGAGAGAGAGAGAGAGAGAGAGAGAGAGAAGGGGAAATTGCTCATGACATTCCGCACATAGTTTTTCCTTATCTGCTCTTTTTTGTTGATCTGCAGGGATCAGGAAACCAGTAGAAACCAGATCATCACCGATAGTGTTCCTAGAAAGCAGGGTCAAGCACTGGACCATTAACCTTTAGTAGCATTGCAGTTTAGCTGAACTGGTTAAAGCTTCTATTGTGGCATTTATTCAGTATTTAAATGGTTCTCTGATGTTCTAGATAGAAGGTATGTGACTTTGGGCACCCAGACGTGGTTCCACACTGTGCCCATTTCCACCCTACAATCTGGTTGTAGAATGAAACAAGCTGTTTTCCCTTTTGCGGTGAGCTCCTCATGAATAATCTCATGAGCTCTGCTCTGATTGTCTGATTGGATAGACTCAATAAAATGAGCCTCCATGTAAATAAGCTCCGCCCTTATACTATTTAGCTAGCTATGCTAGTTAGCATGCTAGTTGCTAACGTTCCTTATACTAGCTACCGGCTTTCCATCTGGACATCAACACACAGTAGATTAAAGTTGTTCCTCACTATAGAACTCTCAGTTTAAGATGATCTGCTTCAACCGGAAAACACGGATACAATCACACAGCAGGCTGCTACTTACAGGCTGCTGTTGGGGTTGGGATGCTAGTAAAGGTGGAGCTGCTCCTCTCTTCAGTCTCTTCAGGGTCAAACACTGAGCGGAGCTGCTCCATATTGTCCAAGAGTTTGGGAAACAGCCCGGAGTGAAATGTGCAGACTGCAGGATTAAAGTTGTTCTAGGATCCTGTTAAAGATGTGGGAGATGACGTTCCTGTTCTCCAGCTTATTTGGGAATTTTCCGTTCCACCTTAAATGGTGCTGATGAATATGCAGAAACTTCAGCCTCGTCACACGTCCAGAAGGCCACCTCCACCCCTACCGCACCATCTGCAGGAACTGTGTGGGGATATTCAAGCTGCATGGGATGGATTATCACAGGACACCATTAGGAACCTCTACAGCTCCGTGCCGAGACGTCTAGCGTGTTGGGTTAGCAAACACGGTGGCCCGACGCCATACTGAGAGACTCTACTTCTGTGTGTGTAGCTCAATAAATATTGATCATATCAGTCTAAATTTATCATCAGTTATTGATCCTGGTGACCTTTATCTTCCTTCCCAACACACCTGCAATCCCACACCTCCTTCTGGGTGCAGCTGTTCTCTTGATGAAGAGTGTATGATCCAGCATAAAACATCTGTCACCTCAACCGACCGGCATCCTTTGGATCCACATCCAGCAGCACACTGTATAAGAACCGTATAACAGCTGAATGCTGGTTTTAGTGAGTTCTGGACACGGTGGAAATTTCCTTCCATATGTGGCACATTTCCGAGAGAAGCAGCCGGACCCCTCAGGGCCTTCCTCATCGTTGGAGAAGGACTAATTATTTCCGGAAATTAAACAAATACACGTCTGTAATCTCTCCGTTCATTTTAATTTAATAGCATTTAAATTATGAATGTATAGTAGTAATAATCTAATTTAATTTTCAGCTTCATTCACAGTGACGTATGATTCATGAGTGCCCCCACATATAACTCACATGCTCATGACCCAGTTTGAGCCCCAGCCTTATTTCTAAGGAGCTAGAACGAACTCTCATACATCGACTCACCAAGCACTTTATTAGGTCCCAGTTCCACAAGATGTATGGAATCTCCCGTTCTACCTCATCCCAAAGGATTCAATCCGGTGACTGGGAAGGAAGAAGAACACTTAAGAACACTGAACTCATTGTCATGGTCATTAAACCAGTTTCAGATGACGTGATTTGGGACATGGTGCATCATCTTGCTGGAAGTAGCCGTTAGAAGGTGGTGAAATGGGACCATGAAGGGATGCGCCATGGTCAGCAGACAGACTAGAACAGGCTGTGGTCATCGGTATTAACAGCCCAAAGTGTGCTGAGACAACATTCCCCACACCATTACACCACCTCCACCTACACGACCTACTGAATAAGTCTTAATATATTACTGAGCCTAACCTCAACCAAAAGACTAATCCTAACCCTAACCTTAACCTCAACCCAAAACCTAATCCTAACACTCAGCCTGGTCCTAATCTAAACCTAACCTTAACCTTAACCCAAAGACTAATCCTAACCCTAACACTCACCTCAACCCAAAACCTAATCCTAACACTCAACCTGGCCCTAATCTAAACCTAACCTTAACTTCAAGCAAAAGACTAATCCTAACCCCAAGCCTCACCTCAACCCAAAACCTAATCCCAACCCTCAGCCTGGCCCTAATCTAAATCTAACCTTAACTTCAACCAAAAGACTAATCCTAACCCCAACCTTAACCTCAACCCAAAACCTAATCCTAACACTCAGCCTGGCCCTAATCTAAACCTAACCTTAACCTTAACCCTAAAACTAATCCTAACCCAAACCCTAACCTTAACCTCACCCCTTAACCTTAACTCAAAACTTAATCCTAACCCTAAAACCTAAACCTAACCTTAGCCTTAACTCAAAACCCAACCCTAATCCTCACCCTAACCTCAACCCAAAACCTAATCCTAACACTGAGCCTGGCCCTAATCTAAACCTAACCTTAACTTCAACCAAAAGACTAATCCTAACCCCAAGCCTCACCTCAACCCAAAACCTAATCCCAACACTCAGCCTGGCCCTAATCTAAACCTAACCTTAACTTCAACCAAAAGACTAATCCTAACCCAAACCCTCACCTCAACCCAAAACCTAATCCTAACACTCAGCCTGGCCCTAATCTAAACCTAACCTTAACCTTAACCCAAAGACTAATCCTAACCCAAACCCTAACCTTAACCTCATCCCTTAACCTTAACTCAAAACTTAATCCTAACCCTTAACCCTAGCCCTAAACCTAACCTTAGCCTTAACTCAAAACCCAACCCTAATCCTCACCCTAACCTCAACCCAAAACCTAATCCTAACACTCAGCCTGGCCCTAATCTAAAACTAACCTTAACCTTAACCCAAAGACTAATCCTCACCCAAACCTTAACCTCAACCTCAACCCTTAACCTTAACTCAAAACTTAATCCTAACCCTTAACCCTAGCCCTAAACCTAACCTTAGCCTTAACTCAAAACCCAACCCTCATCCTCACCCTAACCTCAACCCAAAACGTAATCCCAACCCTCAGCCTGGCCCAAATCCTAACCCTAACCTAGACCTTGACCCAAAATGTAGTCCTAACCCTGAGGCTAATCCTAATCCGAATACCCTAATTTGAACACAAAGCCTAATTCTAACCTTCAAACTAAAAACTTCAAAACCAAATCTTAATCCAGTTAAACTCCAGGTACAGGATGGTGTCAGCAGCATGTTGAGATGGTCTGTGTTATACCTGTTACAGGTGTAGTGACCTCTCAGGTAGAGATATGAACTGAGTTCAGCAGATTATTAATAATTCAATAATCACATTTACGCTGTAATTAAAACCCTCCCGATAATCTACTAAGGGGATTCAGATACTTCATTGATATGATATCGCTGAGCGTCTACTTCATCTAAAATGGACCACAGCAAATAAACCACTGCAAATTTCGTATTTTGCGTATGTTACATATCCAAAATTTTTACTGTGATGTATAAAACAACACTGAAGTGAAGATGAGGAGATTAAACAGCCGGAAAGGCCGGGGATTTTTCCTCATCATGGACAATTTGTGCCGATAGCGCACTGTACGGGTTCAAGGGCAGACGGTTACGTGCCACAGAGAACTTTACAGGCAATTTACTAACAAAAGGCTGGCAGCGCGAGGAATCTGGAGCGAAGGTCAGCGAGATTAACAAAGGCAAAAACGACTGCAGTCATTTATTTTGACGCCAAGTGTGAACATGGATCTGATACCGAGTCCCGGACGCTCCTCTGATAATCACCCCTGCACGTGTGCGCTGAAGTCTGGAGACACCTCCAGCGCCTCTTCTGAAATGAAGGGTATTAATAGTGAGTTCGTCGCTGCAGTAACAGCCTCCGCTCTTCTGGGAAGCCTTCAGGGTGATTTCACAGCTAAAGTGACCTTCACGAAAACCCGTGTGCAACTTTCAGATCAGTAACTTAAAACTAGAGTTGGGCGAAACGAAATGGCACTCATCCTCAGAAGAACAGCTGCACCCAGAAGGAGGTGTGGGATTGCAGGTGTGTTGGGAAGGAAGATAAAGGTTACCAGGATCAATAACTGATGATCAATTTAGACTGATATGATCAATATTTATTGAGCTACACATACAGAAGTCTGTCTCTCAGTATGGCGTCAGGTTTGCTAACCCAACACGCCAGACGTCTCGGCATCATGGAGCTGTAGAGGTTCCTAATGGTGTCCTGTGATAATCCATCCCATGCAGCTTGAATATCCTCACACAGTTCCTGCAGATGGTGCGGTAGGGGTGGAGGTGGAGTGACGCCAGGTCTTCTGGACATGTGACGCGTGACAACAAACCGCTCATCTTGGTGCTGACCACGGTGCCTCCATACACGGATTCGTTGGGCGTCTCCACCAAGACAAAAGCGGGACTCGTCACTGAAGATGACCCGCTGCCGTTCTGAGTCACTCCATGACAGTCTGGTACGACACCATTGCAGTCTTTGGTGACGGTGACGTGGTGCTAAGGACGAGCATGAAACTTGGATCATTAGCATGTCTCACGATGTCAAACCTACCCACCAAGTTTCAGTCCTGTGGGTTGCTTCCTTCTGGGTGCAGCTATTTGTGCAGCTGTTGGGTATACATTAAAACCAATATGGCGGTGACCATGCGTACCTGCAGTCACTGATTCAGGCTTCAGCTACACAAGTCTGAGCCCTTCACGTCCGTGAGGAACGTTTGGCTCTTGAGGATAATGGACTGAGATCTGGAGCAGGAAATATTTGTGCAGATCTGTCAGTTTTCAGCCTTTTTCATCCCAAAGTGCTTTGAGGGCCTGCCAGCAGCCTGACCGCAGGAGCTGACCTGAATTGGCCGTTACACAAACCCACGTCAACAGTTATGAAGACAGGCATTTCATTTAATGTAATTTTCCGAAGGGTCATGTCTCCATAAAGCGATCGGTTCTGTAGTGGTGAAATGCTAAGTAAAGCCATTAAACTGGGCTGCAAGCGTTCAGCAGGTCAACCAAACCACCGACATCAAAAACTAATAAACCAATTAACAATATATTGTGATTTGGACGTCAGTAGATCTTGAATTCCAATGGCTGGGACCAATTTCATGAGACAAATGCCACTGTAGTCCATCTGGAAGTTCTGACTGTGAATATAAATCATAGTCTAAGCAGGTTCTGGTTGGTTGCTAGGAATGTTACACAGCGGCGGTGGCGGCTCTCGCTGTAAAACTGATACATGAGTGAGCTCAGCACTGCAGGGACACTGACGTGGTGGTGGTGTGTTAGTGTGTGTTGGTGGATCAGACACTCAGACAATCCTAGACACTCCTACCTTGCTGGTCCACCTTGTAGATGTACAGTCAGAGACGATAGCTCGACGCTGCACACAGGACGCTGCCCCCAGGACGCTGCCCCCAGGACGCTGCCCCCAGGATGCTGCCCCCAGGATGCTGCCCTCAGGACGCTGCACACAGGACGCTGCCCACAGGACACTGCCCACAGGACGCCGCCCACAGGACGCTCTTGGCTGGCTAGTTTTGGTTGGTGGATGATTCCATTCCACCTTAAATGCTCTTGCTTGTACAGATGCCAGAATGTAACTGCAGCACCATTTAAGGTGGAACAGACCCAAAATTAACTGACCAATAAGAACTTCAGCTCCCACATCTTTAACAGGATCCCGGAACACCTTTAATCCTGCAGTCTGCACATTCCACTCCGGACAGTTTCCCAAACTCTTGGACAGTCTGGAGCAGCTCCGCTCAGCGTTTGACCCTGAAGAGACTGAAGAGAGGAGCAGCTCCACCTTTACTAGCATCCCAACCCCAACAGCAGCCTGTAAGTAGCAGCCATGCTGTGTGACTGTATCCGTGTCTGCCGGTTGAAGCTGATCATCTTAATCTGAGAGTTCCATAGTGAGGATCAACTTAAATCTACTGTGTGTTGATGTCCAGACGGAAAGCCAGTAGCTAGTTCAGCTAACGTTAGCACCTAGCATGCTAACTAGCACAGCTAGCTAAATAGTATGAGGGCGGAGCTTATTTACATGGAGACTAGTCTAGTATTTCCATGTTTGCTTCTGTGTGATCATCGTGGGTGGGGCCTCGCTGTAAACCAGCCAATCAGAGCAGAGCTCATATAATTATTCATGAGGAGCTCAACAAAAAAGGGGAAACGGCTCGTTTCATTCTAGAATCCAATCGTAGGGCACAGTGTTGGACTACATCTGGGGGACCAAAGTCCCACATCTTCTATCTAGAACATTATAGAACCATTTAAATACTGAATTAATGCTTCTAATGTAGCTTTACTGTTTTCCCACTATGTAGAATCCAGAGTAGTAATTGTGCACATGTGCAGAAGTCTGTATGCTGTATATAGTTGTGCCCCACTCGCCCCCTGCTCAATAAAGATCCCGTTCTTCTGAGATGTTTTGAACCAGCTGAATCTATTTCGGCTGCAGTCAACATGAATGGAGGTCTATGAGACTGGACAGGCTACTTTAAAGAGGTTGACTTGAGACCACATTTTTAACATGTGCTAAATCAGGGCCTATAAATAGTGAGGATATTATTATGCGTATAAAGACTCGATTAAGGAGTACAGCGTGTTCTCCGAGTGCAGCTGCCTGTGAATTATACTTTCCCCTAAATGCATCAGTTTTGCCACAGCAATGAACTAACCGATGTGGACGTTTATGATGTTTCTTTTCCTGACCATGTACCGGGATAATTACTCCGGACACGTACGTTAATTATCCAGGCCTTCGTTGTTTCCTCCCGGTAGGAACGGAGCCGCTTGTCACGTGGCAAGGGGCGAACGATCCCTGCAGATTTACCCCAGGTGGACAGAAACGAGTTTGCTCAGTGTTTTATGGACGGGCTGCGGTTCGGGGCTCTGCAGGAGGTTTAATTTCTCACCAGCGGCTGGAAGTTATGAGCTCTAATAAATCTGGGTGTGCGTGTGCAGTGTGTAGTGAGTTAGTGGCAGTGGCAGCTCCCGTTAATCTGTCAGGTTAAAGCAGCCAGACCGCCGACGGGACTTGTTCTGATTGTACATGTGGACGTACAGGGCTATGCAAAAGCCAGAGAGCCGAGCTTTAGTGATGCTTCTCTTCGGTAGTAATAACAGAAATATTAATTTACTCTCTGTCAAAACAACAGCTGCACCCAGAAGGAATCAGCTGACGGGAATGACATCCTGAGACGTGCTAATGATTCAAGTTTCACGCTCGGCCGCACATGTGACGTAAGCAAGGACGGGCCTTATCTCTGTACCTGACTGACTATACGAGGTTGCCATGTTGCGTGTGCTGACTCGTGATGGTGTGCTGGAAGCATCCTTTGCAGGTGAAGTATATACCTCAGAGAAGAGTTCGAAAGCAATTCCAGCAGTTGGAGGAGTTGGACAGGGGTCGCATCGTAGGGCTCCTTATCGACGTAATGCATGCCATACCAGTCGTGTGGATACTACTAGGCTAGAAGAAGGCCAACATGTGCAGAGTGACCCAACAGCCACGATGGCGGACATTCAGCAAGCAGCGATGCCCTCCATGGGTCATCCTGTTACTGCAGCACCATTGGCAGACGGCTGCACCACGCAGGACTACATGCACACAGACCGTTACCACGACTGACCTTAACACCACATCACCGTCACCAAAGACTGCAATGGTGTCGTGCCAGACTGTCATGTAGTGACTCAGAATGGCAGCCGGTCATCTTCAGTGACGAGTCCCGCTTTTGTCTTGGTTGAGACGACAAACGAATCCGTGTGTGGAGGCACCGTGGTCAGCACCAAGATAAACGGTTTGTTGTCATGAGACGCACGTCCAGAAGGCCTGGTGTCACTCCACCTCCACCCCTACCGCACCATCTGCAGGAACTGTGTGAGGATATTCAAGCTGCATGGGATGGATTATCACAGGACACCATTAGGAACTTCTACAGCTCCATGCGGAGACGTCTGGCATGTTGGGTTAGCAAACACGGCGGCCCGATGCCATACTGAGAGACAGACTTCTGTATGTGTAGCTCAATAAGTATTGATCATATCAGTCTAAATTTATCATCAGTTATTGATCCTGGTGACCTTTATCCTCCTTCCCAATAGCATTCCCAATCCCACACCTCCTTCTGGGTGCAGCTGTTCTTTATATATATATAGTGTTTGAGTGGTTAATAACACATTTACACTAGTGTGACTAATTCAGAATGTGCCTTTATTGCTGCTGTGAATGCTTCATTCTTTCACAGTGGTGGACTCATTCTAACCTGGAATGTCTCTAAAAGCCTGCGCAGAGTGGAGTCTAATCATAATTCAATTAGCAGCTGGTCACACTCCATCACATGAATACAGACATACGCTCGAGTGGAACATCAACCACTTCACTGCACCTAGAGACAGAGAGGGAGACAGAAGGGGAAGGCCTCTGAGAGAAAGACATCAAAGGCCTGGCTGTGGTCACGCCGGCCACACGGAGAGAGGGCATCTCTTCATCTCACACACTCGTCTTTGAGCTCCTTCACCTAAAGCCCCTCCGTCCTGGCCTGCTTATCAAAGCTCTGCTGCTCTATAGAGGAACAGCCATGCAACACTAAACCTCAGCTCTAATAAAGCGGACCACCCCGCCCCCCTTCCCAAAGCCCCCCAACCTGCCTGAGGACTGGAAAAACTTCACCTAATCCTAATCCCGACCTCAGGAATAAAAATACAAGTGCTTTGGTTGCTTATAGTTTACCAAAAGATCATTTTTAGGAAAATAGCAGGTTTTTTGGAAAGCTAGTCAGGGAGTATCGGAATTCTCATTAAGAGATCACTGTAAGAATATTAGAATATTATTACAGTTATTTATAGACTTATTTTTAAGTTGTTTTATTCAGTTGAAGTGTTTTATTGTTCGGGTGGATCATTTTGCCTGTTTTATGAATTGTGTTTTGGGGAAATTCTTGCAGAGTTGATATATATATACAATACCAGTCCAAAGGTTACTCTACAGGCTCCACAGTAGCTCCAACTGATGAGAGTCTTAACCGGTACATATCCTCCTATACCACATATACTCTTGATGTACCACAGTATGATATTTCTCCATATCTCCACCTCTAATATATATTTAGTGGTGTAAAAACTTTGATCTCTTTTTCTGCACAGTGTAAAAGCTCTAGTTCTCCTTTCAGTTTAGTGAATATTCATGAGGGACCGACCAATAGAATTGCTCCAAACCTGCTTAGAAATAAACCTTGTTCTATCAGCTCCACTGCAGGTTAAGAAAGCTGGTTCATCCTCCTGTAAAGGTCCATTCTGGAGGGTTTTAAGGTGGACTGTATAATTCCATGAGGGCTAGTTTATAGTTTGATGTCTTCACTTTTATTCTACAGTAAAGCTTTAAGATAAACAGAAGGAGAACCTGCTATGAGGAGCTGTGTCTAAACTTTTGACTGATGTACATATGTGTGAAACTGGAATTTCCTATCACTGTATGAAAGTGATAGCTAAGGCAAACCCCTTCGAGTTCACTAGGAATGTCATACTTATTATTATTATTATTATTATTATTATTATTATTATTATTATTAATAGTAGTAGTAGTAGTAGTATTGATTTTTCAGAATATATTTCTGTATGTTAGAGTATATTCCTGTTTATGTGGTTCCTTATTTATATATCAAATGTTTGGCCAATAAAATAAAGTTCCCAGGTTTATTGATCACAGTAACAGATCAGAACACAGTAACAAATCAGAACACAGTAACAGATCAGATCAGAACACAGTAACAGATCAGATCACGCACAATAACAGATCAGAACATAGTAACAGATCAGAACACAGTAACAGATCAGACCACACACAGTGGCAGATCTTACACAGTAACAGATCAGACCACACACAGTGGCAGATCATACACAGTAACAGATCAGACCACACACAGTGGCAGATCATNTAACAGATCAGAACATAGTAACAGATCAGAACACAGTAACAGATCAGACCACACACAGTGGCAGATCTTACACAGTAACAGATCAGACCACACACAGTGGCAGATCATACACAGTAACAGATCAGACCACACACAGTGGTAGATCATACACAGTAACAGATCAGACCACACACAGTAACAGATCAGATCACACACAGTAACAGATCAGACCACACACAGTGGCAGATCTTACACAGTAACAGATCAGACCACACACAGTGGCAGATCATACACAGTAACAGATCAGACCACACACAGTGGCAGATCAGATCACAGTAACAGATCAGATCACACACAGTAACAGATCAGAACATAGTAACAGATCATACACAGTAACAGATCAGACCACACACAGTAACAGATCAGAACATAGTAACAGATCAGATCACACACTGTAACAAATCGGAACACAGTAACAGATCAGGTCGCACACAGTGGCAGATCAGAACACAGTAACAGATCAGATCAGAACACAGTAACAGATCAGAACATAGTAACAGATCAGAACACAGTAACAGATCAGACCACACACAGTGGTAGATCAGAACACACACAGTGGCAGATCATACACAGTAACAGATCAGACCACACACAGTAACAGATCAGAACACAGTAACAGATCAGAACACAGTAACAGATCAGAACATAGTAACAGATCAGAACACAGTAACAGATCAGAACACAGTAACAGATCAGAACACAGTAACAGATCAGAACACAGTAACAGATCAGAACACAGTAACAGATCAGAACATAGTAACAGATCAGAACATAGTAACAGATCAGAACACAGTAACAGATCAGAACACACACAGTGGCAGATCATACACAGTAACAGATCAGAACACAATAACAGATCAGAACACACACAGTGGTAGATCATACACAGTAACAGATCAGAACACAATAACAGATCAGATCACACACAGTGGTAGATCAGAACACAGTAACAGAGCAGATCACTGTAACAGATCAGAACATAGTAACAGATCAGAACACACACAGTAACAGATCAGAACATAGTAACAGATCAGATCACAGTAACAGATCAGATCACAGTAACTGATCTCCTGCTGTGGTAAAGGGTTTGAGGGGTGACTGTTGTTTCTGTGACTCAGTCTTCCTCTTCTTCATTCACCCTCTCAGCACGAACTTCCTTTAGCCTTCTAAACCCCCAGGAGACTCCTAAACATCGTTTATGGACACTCGCTACCGTTCACAGCCGGACAGGATGGAGGAACATCTGTCCATCTCACAGGCCACACAGACCTGAGCACTTCTCAGCGCTGACCTCCAGGCCTCAGTGCTCTCAGCCCAGATTAGCACAGCTGCTTCTGGCTGCGAGCCGGCTAGCCTGCTCTGCTCTCTGGTTTAGAGACCCCCCCGCCCCCATCGCAGCACCCCCACTCACTC
>JAVGWN010000497.1:0-14227 GCA_034552555.1 Semaprochilodus insignis
TCCTCATGACGGTCGTGATTAGGATTTGGGTGTAATAATATATATATTTTTTTTTATTTTATTTATTTATTTTTTTAATCATTGCACAGCCTGACAGTGTTTTGTTATAATGTACAACTCTGTATTGGTATAATGACAATAAAGCTGAATTGAATTGAATACTCAAAAAAAGTAGATTTAGAAGAAACTTAAATTAGATTAAAAAGTAATTCAGCTTAGCGTCTGCTTTATCCGTTTTGCCAGTGGAACTGTGCATAGACCACGTGATGCTATAATTCACTTCATTTTATGAACTCTAGTAATTTTTATTTTAGAAATAAATAAATAAATAAATACATAAAAAAATTCTCACAGTAATGCTTATCATAGCAGTTACAACAAATATTAAATTCTTACTGCAGTTGTTTGTTCAGCTCATTAAATGGGATTTAATAGGGAGACCTTCTTACAGTACAGGAACAGATTCTGTCGAATTTCTTTGGTTTTCAGTCCGTATATTAGAGGGTTCAGTATGGGAGGAAATATCAGCACAGCCAAACCGAAGGCAGCCCGCAGGCTTAGGGGTAAACTGTCAAATCTGTGAGCTATCATGGTGAAGCATGCACAGAATTCATAACACAGGAACACAATGAGGTGTGTACCACAGGTCTGGAGGGCTTTACTTTTAGCATCCGACTGTCTTTTAACCACCACAGTGATCAGGATTTGGATGTAGGTGAATATCACCATCACCAGAGCCAGACTGGGGAAGAACGCTATTGTAAACAGCCCATAGTAGTTGTTTAACCTCGTGTCCCCACATATGAGTTTCATTAACGATGGATTAATACAGACCATATCTGCTATTTTGGTGCTACAGATCTCTGTGCGGTAGGTAAGTCCAAGTAGTAAACCGATCATAGTAACATCTAAGGTCCACATTATGATGATTATTTTCATGAGCTTATTTGGAGACATCAGTGTGTTGTATTTCAGGGGGCAACAAATAGCAACGTATCGATCATAAGCCATAGCACTGAGAATGAGAAGTGATCCAGCTCCGTACATGTGTGTCACTAAGGCTTGCACAAAACAGGCAGAGTAACTGATGGACCTGTTCTGTGATAGTATACTGTACATCAGATGGGGGAAAAGGACTGAGGCGCCCACCATATCATTGAGCGGCAGGTTAAACAACAGAACATACATAGGCTTATGGAGCTTCCTGTTCAATGCAATTGTTAGCAACACCGTCATGTTGAAAACCAAAATGGCACAATATGCGAGAGCCCCAAATATGAACATTGGGAAAATACTGGATGGGAGAATGTCCAGTGATTCCAAAGTCAAAGATGTGGTATATATGGAAAAATTAGAGACCATAGTGTTCATATAGGTGAGTAGAAGTTATGCAACCAGGTACTGTAGGTAGACAACCAGCCAAACAGCTTCCCAGTTTTCTTGTTCTTCTATTAAGCAGTAAGCCAGAATCTTGTATTACACGAATTTGCTCCAAACAGACACTCATGAAGAGAACTGGCCACACAAGGTGTAGATGTTGGGTGATGGTGAGGAGATGGATCAGTTGGTCCAGATGTGTAGATATGCTGCCATCTATCCTTGTATGGCATATTTATACACCAGCATTAGAGGCAAGTCACAGATCTCAGCTGATCACTTCATCAGCACCATAGCAGTGGCCTTCCTGGTCGGAGACAGAAACATCCCTGTCAATTGGGAATAACTACTGAGCACTGCCATCCTGGACAGATACCCCAACAGAATCATGGCGCCAGACAACTAAAAATCTACTCAGATGTTTCTGATTTATATGAATATTCTTATTATTTTTATGTTATTTATGGCATTTAGCTGACTGGAAGCATACGGTCATACGAGTCCACCAGCAGTGGCTAAAATATTCCAATCTACAGGTAATTCTCCTCGGAATTGTGCCAGGGAAGGCATCCACTAAATGTGGTCCAACTGCACAGTTCTTTTGTCTGAGTATTGATGTGGCCTACATCCAGAAACTTGTCCAGTACAGGCCAAATCCAAGCACAGCTGTTATTGGTGCTGGTGGAGGTGCTACACGCTATTAGGTACGTGTGCACTTAGTTAAATAAAGGTTCAAGGGAGTTAACAAATTACAGATTCTTGTCTTTATTGCAGTTTCAAAAATGTCCCATATTCTTCTGGTTTGAATATTGCTTTGTAGTTGCATAAATCACATGCATACAACCATAATATTTATACTTAAGGCATGTCAAATTTGCAAAAACCTACAGTTCAAATCTCTATGTTTGAGAAAGTAATAGCGAAATGTAAAGCTGTCACAAAACAAGCAGAGTAAGTGATGGATCGGTTCTAGGACAGTATACTAAAAACAAGTTGAGGGAAAACAGCCGAGGCACCCAGTATATCACTGAGGGGCAAGTTAAACAACAGAATATACATAGGCTTATGGAGCTTCCTGTTCAGAACAATCGTTAGCAATACAGTCGTGTTGAAAACCAAAGCTGTGCAATAAGCAAGGGTTCCAAATTTGAATGCTGGGAAAATATTAGAAGGAAGTAAGTCCAGTGATTCCAAGGTCACATAGGTTGTTTATATGGAGAAATTGGAATCCATTGCTAGGGATACGCTTGCTATGTTGCAATTTTCAAGTTGCAAACACAACACAAAGAAAATCATGGAGAGAATTGGCCACAGGGAGCAAACGTCAGGAATAGATCATCAGTTCAACCACGTAAGCATGTTTCAGCTTTGCCTGGCATGGTACTTTTGATGTGATTCCTACACTCTGCATTAGAGGCGAGTCCTTTCAAAATCCTAGCTGATCACTGTCTCTGTACTGTGGCTCTTGGGGTGCACAAACTGTGTCATTTGAGATAGAAGTGGACTCAGTAATCGCTCGTGCTTGCTACAAACACTTAAAAGCCTGTTAAACCTAACGTGAAAATCTGAATTTCTTAAACCAGTTATGTTATTATGTTATGGATGCATTTGCTGTTTTTGATCCAGAGACATCAGTGCGATGCTTAGCCTACAGTTGTGCACGAACATTTATGAACCCTTTAGAATTTTCTATATCCTTGCATACTGCATAAATCTGATTTTCCCCTAAAAATGCTCTACAAACACACTCATCATCCAAATATTATCTGCCCCCAGAAGGAGGTGTGGGATTGCGGTGCTGTTGGGAAGGAAGATAAAGGTCACCAGGATCAATAAATGATGATAAATTTAGACTGATATGATCAATATTTATTGAGCTACACATACAGAAGTCTGTCTCTCAGTATGGCGTCAGGCTGCCGTGTTTGCTAACCCAACATGCCAGATGTCTCGGCATGGAGTTGTAGAGGTTCCTAATGGTGTCCTGTGATAATCCATCCCATGCAGCTTGAATATCCTCACACAGTTCCTGCAGATGGTGCGGTAGGGGTGGTGGTGGAGTGACACCAGGCCTTCTGGACGTGTGACGCGGGACAACAAACCGTTCATCTTGGTGCTGACCACGGTGCCTCCACACACGGATTCGTTGGTCGTCTCCACCAAGACAAAAGCATGACTCGTCACTGAAGATGACCCGCTGCCATTCTGAGTCACTCCATGACAGTCTGGCACGACACCATTGCAGTCTTCGGTGACGGTGACGTGATGTTAAGGACAGTCGTTGTAACGGTCAACCCAAAGTAAACCCTGAAGTAAATACCAATGATGTAGAAGAATCCAGAAACCCAAACCCAACAATCCAGAGTGGAAGGGATTCTGTAAGGAGAAACGGCCCAAAACTCCTCCAAGCCCACATGCTGAACTGATTAAACACTTACTGGAACCATTTAGTTGCAGTTATTGAGAGGTTACAAGAGGTTCACAGCAGATACTGAAAGCAAAGGTTCACATACTTTTGCCACTTGTGTGTGTGTGTATATATATATATATATATATATATATATATATTATCCCTAATTAATTGACTGAGTCAAATATTTCTTATTTGTTTAACTGGCTTCTCTTTATCAAATATAACTTTCTGTATGAAAATCTCATCATATTTATGTAGAAATGTAGGACATTCTAAACAGTTCACAAACTTTCTATACAGCTCTGGAAATAAATAAGAGCCCACTCCAGTTTCTTCTTAAATCAACATCTCCACATGTACAGCAGGTTCTTAGTGAGGAACAGAAGGTCGGGTTCTAGCTTTACTGGCAGATACAGTGAGCGTCTGGTTCATAAGAACAAGGTCAAGCAGCAAACACACAGGACAACACAGCTACAGACTGGCAGAGAGCCAAAACCACTCTCTACTGACCGTGATGAGTGCCACCTCATTCCAATGTCCCTTAACCACCATAAGATGACCTCAAGTGACCTACAGAAGGACTGGCGAGCGGTGGCTGGGGTGAAATGCACAGCGAGCATGGTTCTAAAAACAGGCTTCTGGAGGGTCATTAGTGATTTTCTAAATAAACAGATCTAAATACAATATTTGATCTGGAATTTGGGAGACGTGTTTCCAGTAGGGTATAGAATAAAACAGAACTGCTCGTTTTGGTCCAACACAAACCCAGAAACTGTACAACTAGAGGAACTGATCATTTTCAGGTGGTCTCTTACATTTGTCCAGAGCTGTAGTTGTTCATATTGATTGAAGACTACCATCACTATCTTTAATGTTATTCCATGATCGTTATCTATTACTGGATATCAATCCTGCAGCTCAGCTTAAACATCATGGCTGTGAACATTAGTAACTACACTTATAGAGAAGGCACTACTTTGATGATGACCCTGGATCAACATTGCTGTTGGCTGAGAGCGGTAATGCCCAATCAAAATCTATTACTTCACCAAAGGGCTCAACCTCATAACATCACATCAACAAGGTCCCACAGCTACAACGTCCATCGTAAATGACGAGCTGTAGTAGAAGTGATGCAAACTGTAGCTTCTTTAGGTTGGAGTTAATGATGCCAAAGCTACGGTGGCCGCGAAGTGCAAAACTAATTAAATTACAAAAGTAAAAACAAATTTATAAGACGTGAATCACTTTTACCAGAACCGAAACAATTCTGACGGAAGGGTAGGTCTATCACACAGGTAGTGCTTTTTGTGATCTTAGACTCTGAGCTCAGTTTTATCCCACATGAGAACTCGGTCACTAAAATAGCTTTTTATCATTTAAGAAATACTTTTTTGTCTCAGAGTGATGCAGAGAAACTGCGTTTGTTGCAGCAGAACTGATTACTGTAATGTTCTCCTTACTGGGGTTCCTAAGAGAACCGTCTATTCCCTGCAGCTCATACAGAATGCAGCAGCTCGGATCCTAACAGACCCTGAACACAGAGCTCATATCCCTCCTGTTCTGAAAGAGCTGCACTGGCTACCTGTATCTACTAGAATAGACTTTAAAGTTCTGCTGCTGGTCTATAAGGCTCTAAATAATCTAGAACCTGCTTACATCACAGAACCTCTCTCTGTTTATGTTCCAGCTGGTGATCTTAGATCTACAGGTGTTGGCCTTCTGCTAATACCTTCAGTAAAATACATGAGACATGGAGAGACTCTCTCAGTTATTATGGTTCTAGAGTGTGGAACTCAATTCCAGCTTCTATTAGACAGTCGAGCTCAGAGCTCATGTTTAATACGCATTGGAAATGTGTTGATGGACAAACAGATTGTGACAAGCGCTGAGCTAAAACCGAGGTGAGGACAAAAGAGTAAATCAGTAAAACAGAACACCGTCAAAACCAGAGCAGCAAACAAGAGTAGTCACAGAGACAACCGCTCAGTACGCACAGAGTGGCAATACTTCATAATGATCAGTGTGAGAGAGGAGTATATATACAAACAGACTAAATTAACAACAGGTGTGATCAATACTGGGGAGACTCAGATCTAGAAAACGGAATGGGATTGGGAGATAGTGGACATGTGAAAGTGATGTCATCGGGTGGTGGGTTATGGGAAATGGAGTCCGGGAGATCAGGCGTGAGAAGAGAGCCAGCAGGTGTGACAGAAAAACATCTCTTTAACTCAGCATTTAGTTAAAACTACATTAACATGGTATTTAAGTGTGTGTGTGTGTGTGTGTGTATGTATTTGTATGTGTGTTTATGTGTATTTATATGTGTATGTGTATATATATACATATATGTATATGTGTGTGCGTATGTAGTAGTAGTAGCATTCCTTCCCATTACTGATGTCAACTGTCTGTGAAGCACTTTGAGCTGGCAACGGTATGAAAGGTGCTCTATAAATAAACATTATTATTATTATTATTGTTATTATTATTATTATTAAACTGTTACACGGTGGTGGAGTGGGTAGAGTTTGGGATGGTGACAAAAGCGTCCCACAAAATACACAAAACATGCTTTAACGTTGACACTGCTGAATTCTTCTGCACGTCCAGACTCTTCTCTGTCCTGGCTCCCAGATGGTGGAATGAACTCCCACTGGCTGTCCGAACAGCTGAGTCTCTCGCAGTCTTCAAGCGCAGGCTGAAGACCCGTCTCTGTGTAAAGCACTTCAGTGAGTGAGCACTACTAGATGTGGATGTTGAAATACTTTGTTTTGCACTTATACTGACCATAACCTGTCTCCTCTCTAGGCATGAGTGCTGGGCTGGGTTGCCAGGTAGTGCACTTATGCTTATATACATCTGTGTATTGTTCTCTCTAGGTACCAGCACTGGCCCTTGTTCGGGCAGTGTCTGAGTTCAGGGTGAGTTTTAGACTCCTAACCTACTTATACTGGCTGGGAAACATTATCCGACGGAACACTGAGCACGGTTGTAAGTCGCTCTGGATAAGAGTGTCTGCTAAATGCCGTAAATGTAAATGTAAATTACTTCCAACCAAACAGTCATTCGGTGTGCGCTGAATGAAACGTTGCCTTGCATAGTAATAACCTACAAACGAAGACACGTTTTCTAGAAGATCTAGCTGGTCCTGACCTCCTTGGGGCCCTCCTACCTGACCTACTGTGAGTCATATAAACCGTTGACATCTTCCACACAGTCATACCTGACATCCCAGCGCTCCCACTACAGTCGTCCCTCCTTTAAAACAGTTTGCTCCGTCTGTTGCTCTATGAATAAGCACCCATACGGAACAGAATGAGGTATAAACAAACACTGTTACCTCCTCTACTGCCCACCTTAGCAGGTCACCTAATCAGTTATACACGATAGCATTGTCCATTTGATCAGCTACTTCAGCTCCTCATTCAGACTGCTTCCCCAGACTCCCCAGATAGGTGATCAGGAAGGCAAGTTCTGTTCTGGGCTGTGCGTTGGGCCCAGTGGAGGTAGCTGGGGAGAGGAGGATGTTGGCCAAGCTGGCATCCATAATGGAGAACACCTCTCACCCACTGCTCACAGCTCCTTCAGTGACAGGCTCCTCCCTCCCCCTGCGGTGTGTTTTGGAGAGATACCGCAGCTCTTCTCTCCCTACTGCTGTTAGGCTCTACAACTGGCACCTCCTTAAGCAGAGCATCAGACACTCACTATTACAAACACACTACATGGTCCCATATCCATATCTATCTGTATATTCAATGTGACTCAGTTTATTGTTTGCTGCTGCACCTCATCACCTGTATATATAGCCTGAACACTTCTTGTACTGACTTCTCATACTCTGCCTATATCCTCAGTATTTAGGTGACTGCCTATATCAGCAGTGTTTAGCTGGAGAACAGTAACTGTGCAATATCTTTCAGTAACTGTGAAAAATGTATCTGTGCAATTACACATGTAAAATTGTCCATTTGTATAGTTTCTTATTTTTTGCCTAACAATAGAGTTGAATATATTTATTTTATATTTTGCATAACTTGCACTCGGTTTACTGTATATTCTGCTGTAATGATGCAAATGCATGTGGGATAATAAAAAGGCTATCATATCTTATTTCATTTAATGCTAATCACCATTTTTAAATCAGTATTTATTCAGTACTCCGTGGTAATCCATCGCTTTCCAGTTTGGAATAATCCAGAGGTGTAACTAAACCGTGACTGAGAGTCTGTATGGTAATTATCTTGTTTTAGAATGATGTGCGCCTATGAGCAGCAGAATATGAATATACAAAAATAAAAATAAAAGTAATTGATTTATTTGTCTACTGCAGTCTCTGTTCATCTACACCGAGACTCATAGTATCAAGTTTAGAAGTGTAAATACTTTAAATGTGTTTCACGTTGGAAGATTACTCAATTACGATGTTTATTTTTCTTCAAAATGTAGTTTGGACCAGAGGAGGAGGATGGGTCCCCCCCGTATGAGTCTGGGTCCTCCCAAGGTCTCTTCCTCCAACTTGAGGGAGTTTTTCCTTGTCACTGGGGCCTACGGCTTGCTCACGGGGCTTCTTTCTTTTCTCTCTTTAATGAATTATTATTACTGAATTTCTGTAAAGATGCTTTGAGACAACATCAGTTGTAAAAATATTAGTTGTATATAAATAAATAAATTTGATTTGATTTGATTTGAACCAGCAAAAGCAAAACAATGTGGAATTAGAAATGACCAATGCAGATGCTAAACTGCACAGACTGCACATTTTGCACATACCTTGGTGATTCCAGGAGCTAGTGCAGAGTAAGAACTTCACTGTACAGTGTAACGGCTTGTTTCTCTGTGCATATGACTCATATGTGTATATCTCTCTTGAACCTTCAATCTTGAATCAGTTCTGAAGTCTCTGTACTCCAGAGAAAAGAAAGAAAAGCCTCAGAATCAACAAACAAATGTTGGCAATTCAATGTATCAGTCCTATATAAGGACCAGTATTATTAAGTTTATACGGTATTATGTACACTGTGTGTGTGATACATGTATACTTAATAAGGGTACTTGAGTCTATAACTGGCTGTTATTGCACAGTCCTGTCATTTACAGTAATACACTAATACTGCCTATATCCTCAATATTTAGGTGTTTAGCTGGAGAACAGTAACTGTGCAATATCTATACAATATCTGTGCAATGGATATTGTACAGAGATTTATTTATTTTATATTTTGTATATAACTTGCACTCTGTTTACTGTATATTCTGCTGTAATAATGCAAATTTCCCCATGTGGGATAATAAAAAGGGTATCATATCTTAGTTCATTTAATGCTAATCATCATTTTAAAATCAGTATTTGTTCAACACTCAGTGGTAGTCCATTGTTTTCCAGTTTTTGCCCCTATACCCTTCAGTCTTATATAGCATTTATATTGTACATTTTCTTAATTTATATTAATCTATATACATACATATCTGAACATGACTGCTCTTGTATACAGCAGCCCAACCACAAAACCTCAGGTTATTTTTTTTAGGTAGGTTTATTCAATGAGCACCTTTATTTCCTCACCTTACTGCATACATAAAGGTTCACCATGCACATGAACTTACATCAGTGTTCAGTGTACAGCTGCAAATGAACAAAGACTACACAGCACTGAGGAACAATTGGAGACAGTGCAAAAACATGGCATTTCAAATGTGGAGCAAAGTGCCCAAACCTGGAATCAAGGCTGGCTGAGTGTAACCTGCAGGGCCTTTGACCAATCACATTACACATCAAGGTTCAGTGCTTAAAATTCTCCATAAAGTGGATTTCAGGAGCATGCAAACTTTGCCCTCAAATGACCTTCTAAACTGAAATCCTCCTGCGGAACACCTTCAGGAAACTGTTCCTCACTTCGCTCGTGTATAAGCCATAAACCACAGGATTCAGGAGCGGGGACACCGTGAAAATGAGCATGCCCATGATTTTTTGCAGATCTGTCGAGACGTTTGTGAACCTGTGTGAGAGAATTTTGAAGGTCCCGACCACTTCAAATGTGAGGAAAATAACCAGCTGTGCCACACAGGTGTTTACGGCTTTGCTCTTGGTTTCCGAGCGGCTTGTGGCCATACAGGTGATCAGAATCTTTATGTAGGAGAAGGTCTGAATGGACACACTTAAGGTCTGCATGACAGCCGTGTAGAACAGGCCCAGTATGTTGTTGATCATGGTGTTAGCACACGTAAGTGTCAGCAGAGAGGGGTTATCACAAAACACATTCGGAATGCTGGATCTGCATCTGGGGAGCTTGTCCTGAAGCGAGAAGAGTGAAGCAATCATGAGAAAGTCCAGGCCCCAAACCAAGGCTATAATGGCCCCCACGACCCTGGGTGTCATTAGGGTGTTGTAGTGGAGCGGGAGACAGATGGCTACGTAGCGATCAAAGGCCATAGCGGCCAGGATAAAGAGAACCCCGCCTCCGTACATGTGGAGCAGGAAGCCCTGCAGGATGCACAGGGGGTAATGGATTTTGTTGGTCTCTGTTACTATGTCTGACAGCACCTTGGGAAGCATGGCGGTAACTCCCATGAGGTCGTTCAGAGGAAGGTTCAACAGGATGAAGTACATAGGCTTGTGAAGGCTCTGCCTCATGATGATAAGAAGGAGCAGTGTGAGGTTACAGAAGAGGCAGAAAAGGTAGATGAGAAGTCCGAGGAAAAATATGGGATATTTTGCGCCAGGAGGGATGAAGAACGGATCCAAACTAAGCTCCAGGTTGACAGTGAAGGACATGTTGTCCATTGGAACCTCATGCACTCGGACCTGCAAGAAAAGAAACACCATGGGCAGCCAACCACACAAGCAGAGCATGCTGTAATCATTACCTCACCGTGCAGTACTGAACACGTTCAAACACATTTCCTCACCTCTCGTATCAAAGACTAAAGCTGTAAACACTGCAGCACAAGACGTCTGCTATCAACCTGACAGGCGCCATGCTTTTATAGCATCACCATTTGCCTCTTTATGACATCCCCAGTGATCTGATCACACACACACACAAGACAAACCCCTTTCAGATTACTGTATGTCCAGCTATTGGATCTGTACAGCGTTTCTCCCAGATGGCTTACTACTGGATTTAGGACCCTACAGGTGAATAGGCTCACAAATTTAACTACTAGAGCTCACCATGAAACGTCCCCAATGTATTTTTTGTATTGCAAGATTATTTCATTTATTAAGGGAAAAAAGCTATCCAAACTAACTTGGCCCTGTGTGAAAAAGAAATTGCCCCCTAAACCTAATAACTGGTTGTTCCACCCTTAGCAGCAACAACTGCAATTAAGTAGCAATGAGTCTTTCACATCTGTGTGGAGAATTTTGGCCCTCTCTTCTTGGCAGAATTGCTTTAATTCAGCCACATGGATGGTTTCCAAGGACGGCCTGTTTAAGGTCGTGCCACAGCAAAGCTTTTTGAGATCGTTTAGCCTACTTCATGTTGTCAGACAGGTTCTATTTAAGTGACTTCTTGATTCTACAGGTCTGGCAGTTATCATGCCTGTGTGTGGCTGGAAAAATTGAACTCAGCTTTCCAAAAAAAATGGGTTTAACAGTTAATTCATGGGGAGGGGATTATTTTTTCACATAGGGCCAGGTTGGTTTGGATAGCCTTTACTCCCCCAATAAATGAAAAACTGCATATACAGTCACATGGCCGAAAGTGTTGGCACCCCTGAAATTTTTCCAGAAAATGAAGTATATCTCCCTGAAAATTACTGCAATTACACATGTTTTGTTACACACATTTATTTCCTTTGTGTGTATCGGAACAACCCAAAAAAAACCAGAGAAAAAACGCCAAAAATTATATCATTTCATGCAAAACTCCAAAAATGGGCTGGACAAAATTATTGGCACCCTCAACCTAATATTTGGTTGCACACCCTTGGAAAAAATTACTGAAATCAATTGCTTCCTATAACCATCAGCAAGCTTCTTACACCTCTCAACTGGAATTTTGGACCACACTTCTTTTGCAAACTGCTCCAGGTCTCTCATATTTGAAGGGTGCTCTCATATTTGAAGGGTGCTCTCATATTTGAAGATCTCCCCACAGGTGAATTCAGATCCGGACTCATTGCTGGCCACTTCAGAACTCTCCAGCACTTTGTTTCCATCCATTTCTGGGGGCTGTTTGAAGTATGTTTGGGGTCATTGTCCTTCTGGAAGACCCATGACCTAGGACACAAACCCAGCTTTCTGACACTGGGCCCTACATTGCGATCCAAAATCCTTTGGATATCGTTTGGACACAGTCAAGGCACCCAGTGTCAGAGGCAGCCAAACAACCCCAAAACATCTTTGAAGCTCCACCATATTGGACTGTAGGTACTGTGTTCTGTTCTCTGTAGGCCTCATTCCGTTTTCGGGACAGTAGAATGATGTGCTTTACCAAAAAGCTCCATCTTGGTCTCATCTGTCCACAAGACGATTTCCAGAAGGATTTTGGCTTCCTCATGTACATTTTGGTGAACTGCAGTCTAGCTTTATGTCTCTGTGTCAGCAGTGGGTCCCCATGGGTCTCCTGCCATAGCGTTTCATTTCATTCAGATGTGGACGGAGAGTTTGAGACACTGATGCACCCTGAGCCTGCAGGACAGCTTGAACTTCTTTGGAACTTGATTGGGGCTGCTTATCCACCATCCGGACTCTCCTGCAACCTTTCATCAGTTTTTCTCTTCCGTCCACGTCCAGGGAGATCAGCTACAGTGCCATGGGTTGTAAACGTCTTGATTATGTTGCGCACCATGGACAAAGGAACATCGAGATCTCTGGAGATGGACTCGTAACTCTGAGATTGTTGATATGTTTCCACAGTTTTGGTTCTCAAGTCTTCAGACAGTTCTCTGTGCCACACACAGACACACAATGCAAAGACTGAGTCAACTTCTCTCCTTTTATCTGGTTTCAGGTGTGAGTTTTATATTGCCCACACCTGGTACTTGCCACAGGTGAGTTTGAACGAGCATCACATGCTCGAAACAAAGTTATTTACCCACAATTTTGAAAAGGTGCCAATCATTTTGTACAGCCAATTTTTGGAGTTTTGTGTGAAATTATGTCAAATTTGCCTTTTTGTGTTGTTCCAAAACACACAAAGGAAATAAACATGTTTATAACAAATGTGTGTAATTGCAATAATTTTCTGGAAAAATTTCAGGTGTGCCAACACTTTTGGCCATGACTGTATATATGGGTTTGATCATGGCAGCTAACTGAGGGCCTGGCAGCCAATGTTGTGGAACTTTGTTTGTTTGTTTGTTAAGTGTTTCAGGCATGTACCTCCCCCATGAATTCAGTAAAAAGTGCCAACCTCCTTCTTTTAGTCTAGTGCCCTATATATCCTCTTCCTTACAAGCTACAAGGGAGGTCTCCAGTTTAGGCCTAACCCTTTTAGAAAGGTCTTTGCCTCTGAGGAACCATACAGCCTTTAAATTGAAAAGGGGAAGGGGGCTGTCCTATCCTCAAAGGTCATGACATCCCCTCCTTCAGGCTTGTCCACCAAACAAGCCAGCATAAATACATCGGGGGGACCCCAGTTTTTTCTCGGGACCATGACTTAGGCCGGAAGCTGTTTGCTGTACCCTGCTCTGGGTGCATTATCCTCCTCTAGCCCACAAAGCCTCTAGTTCTGTGGCATCCCCTCCATCAACTGTGCTGGAGCAGACAGACTGAAATCGGACATGCATCTACTGCGGCAGTCCTTTCCTTGCCACGCACTGGTTGCAGTAATGCATATACAGCCTGGCAAGTTGAATCTTAGCTACAAGGGCTTCCACGTCTTGCCCACATCAGATTGCACCAGGCCAGCTGCTGCATGCATCTTGTCCACCACCATCTCCCTCAGGTTGCACAGCACCGGCTCCTCCCACTCAAGGTACGGCATCTTGCAGTGCATCTGGGGGCTGTCCCAACTGGCACAGAGCACTTTGCCTGCCCTGCTCAGTTTCTGACCCACCTAGAGCCATCCCTATGCCCTCCTCCCGGGCACAGCAGAACTCCTCACACTTCACAGAGCGTGTCAAGTCGGGGGCGGCGACAGCAGCACAGAAATGAATTGCTTTGCACAGGTGGAATCTCACTGCAACTGGTGGGGGAAAGTCCGCACTTTCACCCTCACCACTTCGTGCGAAATTGGCTTTAGTAATTGGCAAACCCCTCTTCAGCGGCGTGATGAGGGAGATACCAGTTTGGCTGATGAGCCCTGCACAGGAGAGGCAGGTAAATGTTTCTATGACACTCTCAGACACTCAGACTGTGTTCTCAGACACCCAGACTGTGTTCTCAGACACTCAGGCTGTGTTGTCAGACACTCGGACTGTGTTCTCAGACACTCGGACTGTGTTCTCAGACACTCGGACTGTGTTCTCAGACACTCGGACTGTGTT
>JAVGWN010000498.1:0-14225 GCA_034552555.1 Semaprochilodus insignis
ATCACTTCCATGTTGCACCTTGTTCCTGGATGAACGTAATTTCACTCCACTGTGTACGTGTATATGGATGGAATGACAATAAAAGCCTCTTGACTTGAAATGTTTTCAACTACATTTGGTCTAATGGACTAATACTGCACTTCCACATTTGTCCATAAGGTGGCAATAGAGCTCCTAAACAGTTTTAACTCTTGGTCTACAGTGTAAACCTGCTTGTAGCTCAGCTTTGATCAAATAAGCTTTTTGAATACAGAAGAATTATGAGAAGAATATTGCCTTGTTGTATCTTAAGGGCTTAGTGGATCTGAAAGGAAGGTGAGGTTTACTGGTAATCTCCAGGGCCTTGAGTTTCACCTCACTGTGTAAACAGGGACGGTTTATTGTCACACTGTTTTCTTTTCTTTCCTTGATTTCCTCATTTAAGGAGACTGAGTGCATAGAGTATGTGTCATCTGCCATGGCTGTTCACCAACCTGAAACGTCTGACTTACCACATCAACGGTAACTTTACAGGAGAAGGAAAAAGAGTTGTACTTTGAATGGAAATAAATAAAAGAAGATTTTTAACAAGCAATTTTGACACACTGCAGAGAACAACTAGTTCAAGGACTGACACATTAAAGAGGAAGTTACAGAGGAAGTCTTTGTATTACTGTTAAAGCATTTTACAGATTACATTTTTAATACTATTTCAAAATAAAGCAAAGAAAAAACAATGCACCGGTTACATAAATAACGTACCAAAAAAAAAACAAGTAGGTTCAGTGTAATTCTGCAGATTCTCAATATTTAGCATTCCCTCACTGAGACGTACCAGAAAACATCCAGTACCAGTCAATAGTTTGGACACGCCCATCTAAATGGATGTAGTTGGTGATCTTAAAGACTCCAACTGATGAGAGTCTGAACCAGTACATATCCTGATATACCACATATCCTCTTGATGTACCACAGTATGATATTTCTCCATATCTCCACCTCTAATATATATTTAGTGGTGTAAAAACTTTGATCTCTTTTTCTGCACAGTGTAAAAGCTCTAGTTCTCCTTTCAGTTTAGTGAATATTCATGAGGGACCGACCAATAGAATTGCTCCAAACCTGCTTAGAAATAAACCTTGTTCTATCAGCTCCACTGCAGGTTAAGAAAGCTGGTTCATCCTCCTGTAAAGTTCCATTTTGGAGGGTTTTAAGGTGGACTGTATAATTCCATGAGGGCTATTTTATAGTTTGGTGTCTTCACTTTTAAGATAAGCTTTAAGATACACAGAATGAGAACCTGCTATGAGCCGTGTCTAAACTTTTTTGACTGGTACTGTCCTACAAGAAAACCTAATATGAGAGACATTTGATCATTTACACTACTGTTGATGGAAATGCTTGTGTATGTACACGATACAAAGTACCAAACATTTAAGAGGTGCTGCTAGCATCACTGATAACTCAATCTCCCTGACTGGAACCTACAAAGGACATGCTAACATGTATCCTCAGAATAATGGGAGCTTATTGAAAAATGCAAACATCATGTATGTGAATAAGTCCATGGATTCAGTCACTAAGACATACAATGTGCTATGTGACTTTTCTTTGGAGAGAACGATATATATATATATAGGATGATTAGAGAATGATAAGCTTCAAAAAACAGAAATGCCATAGGATGAAAACGAAAAACAATTGCAAAAATTTGCAAACTTTTTGGCTGCTATTGCAACATACACATTAGAACCGGTTTCCATGGAATGTTCAATGGTTCAGGAGTGGTGGCTGAACTTACAGTATAAAAGTCATTTGAAGTTATATTCCTATGGAAAACTGAGGGAGGCCTGTGACAGACTAGCACCACCAGTGTCCGTTCTTCTGTTGTTGGTTTTTGTTTGTTGGTTGTGCATTCTCTTTTTTTTTTACAGTCTTACGCAAATGTTTGCACACTCCTGAACAAACAACAGAAGCCTTGCCTCAGATCTCAAATGAACAAACCTTTTAAAGCACAATTTAGTGCACAATTTCAGTTTATTTGCTGTGTTCCCAGATCCAATTCAACCTACAGGAAACAAAAAAAAATCAAATGTGATGTGTGCCCAAACGATTGCATGTCACATGGGCACGCTTTATTTATCAAGGCATTGATAAATGCTTTCTGTGTTATCACGGCAGCATATAAATCGTAACTGTGCACTAAAATCCACTGCAGAGTCTTAAATAAGACTGTAGGTCATTTAGTAATTTCCAACATTTTCCCTCCTTTTCTCCGATCACTCAGTGCTTCCATAGTGGTTAACGTTGCTTGTGGTCTCCTGTAAGGTGGTGTGTGAGATTTCTTCTTTGTGTCCTTTGGGCTGGGCCTTGAAACAACCTGACACACAGAACACCTGTGATGGGGGGAAAAAAGTTCCAATTAAATTAGGATTGAAACCGAATGATTATGGTCTGTAATAATAAGACAAAGCTTCAGGACATTATTAGTACAAACCTTCTTAAACAAGTAGGAACTCAACCATAACATTATCCAGCTCCACTGACCATATAGGACACTCTGTAGTTGTACAGTTCCAGACTGTAGTCCATCTGTTTCTCTGTATACTGTATTACCCTGTTCTTCAATGGTCAGGACCCCCCACAGGACCACCACAGAGCAGGTGTTATGTGGGTGGTGGATCATTCTCAGCACTGCAGTGACACTGACATGGTGGTGGTGTGTTGGTGTGAGTGGATCAGACACAGCGTGGATCGTGGTGTGAGTGGATCAGACACAGCAGTGCTGCTGGAGTGTTTAAACACTGTGTCCACTCACTGTTCACTCTATTAGACACTCCTACCTTGCTGGTCCACCTTGTAGATGTACAGTAAGAGAGGATAGCTCATCTGCTGCTGCACAGTGCAGTGTTGGTCATCCTCTAGTCCTTCATCGGTGGTCACAGGACGCTGCCCACAGGACGCTGTTGTGCTGGATAGTTTTGGTTGGTGGACAATTCTCAGTCCAGCAGTGACACTGATCCACTCACACCAGCACAACAAACACTAACACACCACCACCACGTCAGTGTCACTGCAGTGCTGAGAATGGTCCACCACTCACGTAAGACCTGCTCTGTGGTGGTCCTGTGGGGGTCCTGACCATTGAACAGGGTAATACAGTATACAGAGAAACAGATGGACTACAGTCTGGAACTGTACAACTACAGAGTGTCCTATATGGTCAATGGAGCTGATGAAATGGACAATGTGTGCAGCTACAAGGTGGTCTTAAACTGCACCTGACCCAGACTTTTTATGGTGTTGCAGGCGCCAGTGTTCTGTTTTCATTAGCATTTCACATATTGGTCCAGCTTTTACGAAATTGAGGTTTGTAAATCCAGTTCTTGACTACACAGTATCAGAGGAATTGGAATTGTGAATTACTTACAGTAAATATTGCCACAATGGCTCCCTGTATGAATCCCGTGAGAACATCACTCCAGTGATGTTTGTAGTCTGAAACTCGTGATAGACCAACATACAGAGATGCAGCAATAAGGAAGAACTGGATAGTTGGCCGTAGCAATCGAGCCCATTCCCCCTTCATTCTTGATTGCATATACAGCTTTAAAAAGTACAACACAGCAATATTAACGATGTGCATTTAGCTTCTAAACGCAGGCAAAATGCAATGTATGTTCTGCACAGCTATCATAAAATGTACTCACTGCGAGGAACAGCATACAGTACATAGAAAAGGATGAATGTCCAGAATAAAATGAAAGCCTATAAAAATCATAATCACAAGTGATTAGCTCATGATGACGCAACCATAATGTTTCAAAACACTACAAATCTGCACATCTCCAGAACTGTTTTGCAATACACTCACCTGCCTTCGTTGACCAATGTTTTGTCTCCTGTGCATGTGAATTTTTCAATGTAGCCTGATTTACAGTCCACAAGGCCCCAGTTGGGTTTGCATACAGTCAGAAAGTGTGGCCTCAGCCGCCCGATGGTGTACTTGGCAATGTCAGTCAGGGACTGACTTACTGCTGCTCCAAACACGAAGGAGCCAACAGCTTTGTAGATGCATGCAATGTAGTCATTGACGCATGAGGACCTGGATCTCAGATATATAGAAAGGCACTCTCCAACAACAATCTGTAGAAGAGAAATTCAGGAGAAACATTTTACACTCTACACAAACTGAATGTAGCTGCCAAAAATTTGCCAGTGATAAATATAATACACCGAGAGCAGATATAAGGGTATTGCAATGAGGTTTAGTAATTTACGGCTAAACTTCAGTTTGTTACATTAGTGCCATGCAGAGGTGGAAAATAACACTGTACTGAGTGGAATTAATATTTTCTACTTGAGCATATTGGTAAAAATGATTCATTCTCAACATTATTTTTTCAATTAAAGTTACAGAGTTATAGTTTCTTACAATCAACTTCCAACCGGAGGAAGTACACTTAATGAAGGTTCTCCTTCTGTTTATCTTAAAGCTTTACTGTAGAATAAAATGAAGACACCAAACTATAAAATAGCACTCATGGAATTATACAGTCCACCTTAAAACCCTCCAATTGGACCTTTACAGGAGGATGAACCAGCTTTCTTAACCTGCAGTGGAGGCTGATAGAACAAGGTTTATTTCTGTGCAGGTTTGGAGCAATTCTATTGGTCGGTCCATCATGAATATTCACTAAACTGAAAGGAGAACTAGAGCTTTTACACTGTGCAGAAAAAGTTTTTACACCACTAAATATATATTAGAGGTGGAGATATGGAGAAATATCATACTGTGGTACATCAAGGATATGTGGTATATCAGGATATGTACTGGTTCAGACTCTCATCAGTTGGAGCTGTTAAGTGTAAGACTGTAGAGTCTTTAAGATCACCAACTTCATCCATTTAGAAGGGTGTGCCTAAACTTTTGACTGGTACTGTATGTAGAGAGGCAAAGTACTCTTACTCTTTTCTTCTTACTTTGATGTTTTGGAATAACAGATATAATTTTATATGATTATTGTTTAATATTTAATGATTTTAATATTTGATGATTTTAATATTTAATGATTTTATTAAACTTAAAACTGCTGCTTATTTCTCTGTTCTATTGAGATTTTGTCACGCTTCCGAATCCCCTAAGCGCTCCCAGAGGGCTACACTCGATGACAACGCGTTCACGTGCTCCCGGTCGGATTCTCCGATTCGTTCCGGGTCTCCGGAATTGTAGCCCAGCTGTCATTAATCACTGACTGTATTTAAACCCCTGGTTTCCATGTGCTCCTCGCGAAGCTTTGCCTACTTTGGTTTGCAATTCTGAGCGTTTATTTCTTCTATGTATTTCCGGTTTGACCCCTTTTTTGATCTCGACTACCCCTTTCTCCTATTCCCACTAGCTCTTGTTCTGACCCTTTCTGGCCTTTGATCCGCTTTTCGTCTTCTGACTCTCCCTCTCGCCTTATCCCCTCCAACCGTTCGCTTCCGTTGACTGCTTTGCATGGCTCTGACGTGTGCCCGTTCCTGACTTCGCTCTTGCTTTCTCCCTTCGTATTACTGTGTATTGCTGCTTGGTTGATTGTGACAACTTGTTAATAAAGCTAACTTGACTTTAGTTCTGCACACGTCGGCTGGAGTCTTTTGGCCTGACAGATTTAAGTTTTATTGAGGCTAATTTTACAAGAAAAGTAAGCCAAGATTATTAGGCAGCAGAATGAAACTTGGTGCCTTAGACATTTCAAATCAACACATTTACAATGTCTACAATTATGGTTTCATTGGTTTCAAGTCTTAAACTTTAGTTGAAATGTTAATTTTGTTTGTATAGGTTTTTATTTAAATGTCTAAAATATATATTTAGATTTTGGATATAACACATGGTTCACTAAACAAGTTAATTACTTATGATTTTCTTCATCAATACTTGGTACTCATGTATATTATTGACTGGGCTACAAGGGCCTGTGCCAAGAAGCCTGGAACTGCCGGGAACCACTGAGGTCTCAAATAGTTGGAGCGGTCCACCAAAGATATAAACACTACATGCACGTAATATCCCTTGAATATGAATAAATGACAAAATAAATAAAATACATAAAAATATCTACTTTCAGAATCACAGGATCTTATTATTGCCATTTAATGTTAATATTTACACTTCCATGTGTCTGGGACTCCCTTTGTTTTTGTGTTATGAATTGATTTGGCTGGCAAGAAAATGAGAAGAAATTGTTTCAAATCTTGCAAAAATAATTGTTATAATGTACTCACAATAGCATATCACGTAATAGTAAGACTGTTTTGTTTTTAAATATAAAGAATAAATGGCCAGTATTACTTAAAGTAGACAACACCGTTCAGGCTTTTCAGGTCTTTGTTTTCCTTTTATTTGTATTACACCTCACTGTGAAGACCATGATCCATCTCCATGTCTCTCCACACTGGCTGGCCTCTTACTAAAGTGAGAAATTTGAGTTACTTATCCCCCCCCATAATGGCATGTCATTTCACACACCAATGAGAATTTATATGATTCATTAGTTTGACTCGTAATGAGCCATCTACCCTACCAGCGTATCTCCACATAAAGCGGAACTAAATCCAGCCATAAAAATTTCCATGGCCCTTATTGCAAAACCACATCATCAGAGGGCGCACGTTTGGAATACCAAAGCTGCTTTTGTAATATCTTATTCCTTGTGTAAGACAGTTACTTCCTCAAACACAGCTAAGAGAGAATGCTACACTTATTCCAAACTAAATGTTTTCTGTTGATTTGTCACATTTTTACTCAATAGACATAAACTAGAAGGTTTGTAGTGTAGATTTAATTTTAATGTGTTTACACACTCGCATTTGAGAGAATCCCAGGACTAGTTGTTAAATGCATTAAAAATACATAGGGATGCGGCTTAATGGGTACAGTTGTGACAGGACTACCGCCCACAACTAGATCATTGGCCATAGCCATCAAACCCATCCTACAATACCAGTAAAAAGTTTAGACACGGCTTGTATAATAAAGGTTTTCCTTATTTTTAGATTAATGATTTGCTTTAGAATAAAAGCAAAGACATCAAACTATTAAATTATTTTTTTTATAATTTGATGATCGTAATTCTTCCTGGAAAGAATGATGGATGGCACTTTCCTTTAACATACCATCGCTGTCCAAAGAAAAACAAGTATCTCCGAAATGGTAACTTTACAGGAGAGACCAAAAACCTAATTCAGTTTACTGTAACTCAGTGGAACCAGACTTTTTTCCAAGCAATTTTGGACCATTTCTGTTCCTCCACAAATTTCCACACAATGTAAACGGCATCTGTTATGTTCACATGAGGCATAAAAGTTAATACCTGTTTTTCTTTGGACATCAGCGATATTCTAAATGATCATAACTTCTCTGAACTAAAATAATTAGAAACCTTAATGATTTTCTTTCCTTCAACGTTCAGCTAGAATTCAAAAAATACTTACTACAATTAACACCACTGGAATCATTATTCCCATTAACAACTGGTAAGATATGGTATCTTCTTTGAAGGGGTACTTGATGGTGTCATCGCTGCAAAAAAACCCTCTTTTGAATGGATTATGCTGGAGATTCAGGACCGCGAAGGGAAGTCCAGCTGAAAAGAAGACCACAATAACTGATATTAGTTCACCACAAGCCAAACAGTGTTGTAAGTGAATAGACAACAACAAACTGACTCGCATCACATGCGCTCGCATTCTTCATTGGAATGAATAACCATTGTGACTATGTGCCACCAAGGACAACTTCTGCATGTGACTGCTGAAACAACACAGTGGCCACTTAGCCAAGAATGACTGAAACTAGCCATGAGCTACAATCCTTTGTTTGTTTCCATAAACAGTCCCGCTGGGAATCTTAGCATGTCTCCCAAATGCAATACCATGCAAATTCCTCAGAATTCCATCACAATGAAATTATGCACAGACGGCACATGAGAACTCATAGCTCTTGTTCTCTCAAGATGCTGTTTCCATATGGTGTCATAGCAAATGGCCTTTTGTTGCAGGAAAGTGTGATGGCTCTTTGTTAACCGTCACCCCACCTTTGCAGAAGGAGTGATCACCTCAGTTCTCCTGACCTTAACAATGGAGATTCACCCCCCTGTATGTTCACACCCTACATCTCTTTTTATGTTCTCATCTTCATCCTCCCCATGCCCCCTCCTCTTCCTCCTCCTCTACCCTCATCCCTTCCCATTTAGCTCCCTCAGACCCTCACCTCTACTTAAACCATGTCAGATTAAGACTGGATGGCGACAGACTGAACACCTAAGCTGTGCCTGTGCGTGATTCTGCAGATTCTGCTGATCGACCAAGCTGACCCATACACCTCTGTGTGTGTACATGAACTCAAGTCAGTGCAGAAGCTATCCAGTCTCCGGAATTTTCCTGAATGCCGGATTTCTAACAAGGCAGGTGCCATGTTTCAGAACTGATGGAGCAGCTTTGTAAGCTAGTTCAGAACTATCTTACAGGACTATTAGTTTCATAGTACTTACACCTAAATAATTAATAACAGATCAGTAAGAATGGGTTTTGAGGGTTTAGAGAGATCTTCCATTGATATTTCCATTCAATCAATTCATTGGTCACATGGTATCTGATATCAGAATAATGGCTGCTGTTAACTTAGCATAGGAGAAAAGCAAATAACTCAGTCTTCCAACTTCCACCAAATTATGAAACTGACGCTTCAGTGTCAAAACCATGAAAGGCACTCTCTACACCACAGGGCGTGGTTTGTGTGTTCTGGGCTACTGTGGCTGCACTGCAGGCCTACATGGCCTACACGATGACCCGCTCCTATGTAGATCTGTAAGGCTCTTCATAAGCTAATGAGAGCACAGTGATTTGTAGTTACAGGTTATTACGCACTAATATAAACATGTGTTTTTATCTTATGTCCATTTCAGCTCGGCTCATCTTCAGTCTCCCCAGGTTCAGTCATGTCACACCACTGCCGCGCTCCCTTCACTGGCTTCCTGTAGCTGCAGCATCAGATTTAAAAGTCTGATGATTGCCTACAAAGCCAAGACTGGACCAGCCCCTCCCTCCTTATGGCAATGGTTAAGAGTCGATCTGTACCTCAAACTCTTCCAGCTTCAAGTACAGCTCGGCTTGACCCGCCATCCCTCAAGATGCATGGAAGATAAGCGTCCAGACTCTTCTCTGTCCTGGAGCCCAGATGGTAGAATGAACTCCCACTGGCTGTCCGAACAGTAGACTCTCTCGCAGTCTTCAAACGCAGACTGAAGACCCATCTCTTTGTAAAGCACTTAAGTGAGTAAGTACTAATAGATGTATATATTGAAATACTTTGTTTATGAACTTATACTTAGATTAACTTTTCTTCTCTCTAGGTTAGTTTTAGACTCTATCCTTCTTGCACTAGCTATGAAACATTCTCTGACTGAACACTAAGCACAGTTGTAAGCTGCTCTGGATAAGAGCGTCTGCTAAATGCCTTAAATGTAAATGTAATAGAGCACCTCTAAATTTTACACATTGCTCCTTTAATGCTAGTACTCAGAGTTTGCACTGGACTGGGCTGCTTATCATGTATGTAACCATAAGTTAACAGAAACCACCACTTTAAAGGGAGCCGGTTATGTTTAATTTTACTATGTACACACAAGAGAAACTTAATGTGGGCCTATTCTTGTGCATGCACATTCCTTTGCCTTTTGTCACACCTTGTAGTAAGAGATGTCCTTTCAGTCACAGGTTTCTGATTAAAGGATCAGTTGTACACTCCACCCTGTGTGCAAATCCACATAAAACTATGGCACGTTTACTTAAGAAACCATGAAATAGGGGGTATTTTTAGAGCCAAGCTCTAAAAAATGAAATCGAAAGGAAGTGAAGGCTTCTTCTGCGAGATGCTGTAGGCAAATACCCGGATGTCGTGCTTTTTCTTCAGAATAAACAACGCTGTAAACTACTCATTCTCTTCACTGGCCATTTTACCACCCCAGGAGTAAAGGCACATGGGATGGTCAGTGTCTAATCAGGCTTTTAGAAGACACATACTCACCAAGAACAACGCAGGTGACGTCCAGAAGGATGTAGAAGACCCCTTCGGTTTCGAACATTGTTGCGGTCCTGATTGCGCCCCGCGTTCCGAGTGGCTGGAGAGAGACTCTACTCTGTTCCCGAAATTGTGCTGCTAGATTCACATCTACAGGCCGCAAGACGCAGCAGCTCAACTACACTTCCACATGTCTCTTACACTATGCCCAGCTGGAAATACGCACCGCATATCCGCTCCAGATCGATTCTGTGATGCGCCTCGTCCAATAACGCATCGACTTTTACGCATCAGCTCTGAGACGCAGAGAAATGGTCCGATGTTACCGCTATCCGGTAACGCAACATCGCATGACAGTTAGGTCAATCCCTTAGTGAAGTCAATCCTTTACGCTCCTCCCCCTCCTCCTGCTCCTCCTCTCCCCGTCTCTGAGCTGTAAAGCAGATAAGTCACTTCCTTCGCCAGAGCGCGGTGCTCACGCCCAGGTTCCGTCACTCTCACAGACTAAGCCAATGATCCCTGGTCCTGGAGGCACCCTGCCCTGCACATATTGGCGCTCCCAACACAAATGATCAAAGTACCAGCTCATTAACAAGCCGTTTCGGGGTTGCAGTGAGCGGGAGTTAAAGGAGGGAATCCACTAGGGTGACCGGGGCAGGGTGCTTCCAGGACCAGGGCTGAGAAACACTGGACTACAAACACACTAGTGCAAAAGCTTACAGGCTGCAGGCACAGGCCAGGGCTGTATTCGAAATGGCATACTACATACTAAATCTGCCTAAAAGTACTATGTAGTATGCAGTACGCAAAAAGATTGAAAGTCTGTAGTGCACTGAAGATACTTGGATGGTGTTGTACTCCAGTCAGACGTACTAGTATACAGGGGGATCTGTCCTCATAGGCTGTATTTGAAATGGCACACTGGCATACTGCATACTACAGTACTATACTGCACACTGTATATGCCCCCTGTGTGTGGTATGCAGTACAGCAACAAGTTCTGACCTACAGTGTGGTATACTAATACAGTCACATGACCAGTTACATCACATTTACCTCAGAGCTGTTATTACTGTATACACTGTTTAGAGCTAGCTGCTGCTAACGCTGCTCAGTTCACCTGAAATACGTTTAGCCTAGCTGTTAGCTACCCTCGGCTATTTCACTCTAAAACTGACCCTCTAAAGCGAGTTCATCTTTTATTAATCTTCAGACCTGTATATTTTAACTTTCTGAGGCTCATTCTGATGAACACACACCCCACTACAATCACTACACCCACATTTATACTCAGAGCTGTTATTACTGTATTACTGTGTAGCTCTAAACAGTGGATACAGTAATAACAGCTCTGAGGTAAATGTGAGGTAACTGGTCATGTGACTGTATTAGTATACTACACTGTAGGTCAGAACTTGTTACTGTACTGTATACTACACACAGTGGGCGTATACAGTATGCAGTATAGTACTGTAGTATACAGTGTGCAGTACATACTACTGTAGTGTGCAGTATAGTAGTGTGCCATTCCAAATATGGCCCAGGACTGCTAAATGCTTGTACCCAGTCAGCATTATGCAGGCAGGTGTTTAGAGGTCTAACCTGTGTTCCAGCTCTCTACAGCTAATAAGTAACTACAGTACCAGTGCCATTGGCTTATCATTGGCTTATATCACAAACCAGAACCTTGTACACAGGGCCGTAACCAGGATCAGAGTCTATGTTGCAGAAATGTCACCTACGTCACACAGTGCACAACCGATATGGCCAAATACTCACTACACATGTACTCCCTTTTCTCGCCTGTAACGTTTGTTAAGTAAACATTTCATTTGTTCATTTCCTTCCTCCCTCCCAACAACGGCTGTTACTCCTCCACAAACGCATTTGAGTCCAGTTTAACTGCTGACTGTATGTAGTTACTTAATTTCCTGATTTATTTAAATCTGAAATACATATTCAAATCTATGTAAACCATTCAACTTGATACAAAAATAAATACAGTGAAAAATGAATTAAGCATTCAGACTTTAGATATTTGCAAAGACTGTTGTAAGATGCATTTCACCCCAGGCCATTAACCGAGATGGTAATATAGTAATAAAATGTTCCTAAAATATAATCTCACCAGACCATAAAAAAGGAATCATCTTGTGTATTTACGGTGGTAGTAACTTCAGGCTCCTGCAGATGGATCCTACATGAGGATGATGGGTCTATAAATCCCTGCGGGGTGTGAGAGTGATGGGATCTATAGATTGGGAAGAGGTGCTACAGTGCAGGGAATGTCTCGTTCCATGTGTGGAAAATGGCTCCAAAGCAGATGTTAATGATTGGCTAAAAGGAGTGACTGCATTTGGGCATGCCAAAGACCATAGTGTGAAGGAAGTAGCTGAATCTGCAGGTGTATGGAAGCGTATGGTCATGCGGGTGTACCAGCAGTGGCTAAAATCCCAGTCTACAGGGAATTCTCCTCGGAATTGTGCCAGTTAAGGCATCCAGCAAATCTGGACCAACTGCACAATTCTTTGATTTGGGCCCATCTGTGACTGATTGGCATGATGAACATTCAGGAGCATTCTTACATCTGCACTGGCCTGTAGAATACCCAGATTTGAATCCTCTCGAGAATCTGTGGGCCTACCTGGAATAACCAGTAAAACACCAGGGAAGGCATCCACCAAATCTGGCCTAACTGACCAATTCTCTGAACATTGATGTGGCCTACATCCAGAAACTTGTCCAGTCCGTGCCAAATCCAATCACAGCTGTTGGTGCTCATTGCTATTAGGCATTACACGCTATTAGGTAAGTTTCAGTCACAGGTGACTCATTTTTCGTCTGGTGAGCTTATTAATATTGAATTACATAGGTCTTTTATTGAGATGACAACGCCTTGCCTAAACAAATGAAGGTGGTTGTATTGTACATACACTGCTGCCCTTCTGATTTTTACTTTTATGCTTCATTTGAACTCAGCAGCTGTTTACACTGTATGAACATTTCATGATGAATGGACCAACAGAAATGGCCCAAAACTGCTTGGAAAGACGTCTGGTTCCATTGACTTACATTAAAACTAAATCAGGTTTATGCCCTTTCCTGTAAAGCTGCCATTTCGGAGATACTTGTTTTATTTGGACAGTGACGATATCCTGTATATGTCCTGTAGTCTTGTATAAATGTTTGTATTTGTTTCATAGCTTTAGCTGTAAGTGTTAAAAGCCATAGTGTCTCATGCAGAACTAAAAATAGTGGGCAATGAGTCTGTGGGCATATCACAGCTGAGGTCAGTGGGGAAGTAGTTGTGTTGTAGCTGACTGGGTAGTTATGCAATGTCAAATTCTGCAAATGTGTCACCACAATGGCACTGTGTCTAAATTCAAATTCATAATTATGTAGGAAAAGAAAAAGAAATGAAATCTTTCAAAACTGCCAAGAAATAGAACTCAAGTTCTCATGATGGTTTTTGAGCCTTTTTTTTGCCATTTGTGCCATTTGTGCTTCCACACACACATACACACACACACACACACACACTAGTGAACACACACACTAAGAGGCAGTGAGCACACTTGCCCGGAGCAGTGGGCAGCCCTATCCATGGCGCCCAGGGAGCAGTTGGAGGTTGCCTTACTCAAGGGCACTTCAGTCGTTACTGTCAGTTCAGGGAAGTCTCCGGTCACAAGGCTGTTTCCCTAACCTCCAGCCCACGACTGCCCCCTCCAGCCCCCCATGGCCCCCAAGAAGAACAAGAACAAGAGTGTCCGGTGCTATCTGCAAATGCAGGTTTTCAGCAGGAGAACACCTGATTCCACTGTTTTGATCAACTGGTCTCAGGCTTCATACAGTAGATCAGATGTGCTTTTGCTTTGCTGGACTAAAACCTGCTGCCACACACAGTGGCAATTCTAGGGTCTGTTGGGGCCCTAGGCAAAAATTCACAGGGGCCCCTTCAACCAGCTTTTATCACCATTATGTTATAAATAATTTGACACCAGCAAAAAAAAAGTGGAATATATATATATTTTTATTTCAAAATCACATGACTATTATCTACAAAATATTATCGTAAACAACATTAAAAAAATTGTAATTCAGAAATATAAATTTACCCTCAGGGCACCAGGCAGTGGCCTACCTCGGCACATAGGCCTTTGGTGGATAAGATTTATGTCCT
>JAVGWN010000499.1:0-14222 GCA_034552555.1 Semaprochilodus insignis
GGAGAGATGGAGAGAGAGAGAGGGAGAGAAGGAGGGGGAGAGAGAGAGAGGGGGAGAGAGAGGGAGTGAAAGGTATGGTAATGTAAACCAAAACTTGGAGGTGTGAGGCCATGAGAGAAATCTCCGTGCCCGAGGGAAGCATTCCACAAATGGGTGAAATAGCCCCCGAGAGCCATCACTCGCCCGCTGCTACCAAATACACGCATGCACGTGCATGTACACACACACACACACAGACACACACACACACACACACACACTGCACAACAGCTGCATGCCTCTGGGATCACTGGTCAACTGTGAATGATGGAGAGAGAGAGAGGCAGAGAGCACACTGTGTCCAGGGTCTAACTGGCTCTTGGTTTGATGTCATTGTTGAAGAATTCCATAATATGCGGATCTCCAGAGCAGTACAGGAGCGTTTGTTTCCTCAACGTCTCATTGGAATCATGCACACAAGCTCCTCTGTGTACTTCACATCCTTCTACCCTGTAGAAGCTGCACAGTGTCAGACCCCTTATGTTCAAAATAAAAGCTTGTCGCTGCTGCGAGCGGCTCTGTTAAGCTGGAGGTAATTCAATTCAATTCAATTCAAAGCATTTCAAAGTCAGAGACCACCTAATGCACACTGCTGTGTCTGATCCACACGCACCAGTACAACACACCACCACCACCTCAGTGTCACTGCAGTGCTGAGAATGATCCACCACCCACATAATACCTGCTCTGTGGTGGTCCTGTGGGGGTCCTGACCATTGAAGAACAGGGTAATACAGTATACAGAGAAACAGATGGACTACAGTCTGGAACTGTACAACTACAGAGTGTCCTATATGGTCAGTGGAGCTGATAACATGGACACTGAGTGTAGATACCAGAACCCTATAAAGTGGTCGGTGAGTGTATGGTCACAATAGTAGGTTGGATGCAACAGCTCCAAATCCCCATATTTTACATAAATCTTTTTTTTTTTAAAAAATTGTTCTAATGAAATTGGCAAATGACAAAAACACGGCAGAATTTGAAACCCTTGTTTCGGCTCTCTGTTTTCCTCAGGCTGCCCAGTTCTGGTCCTGTAGATCTACCACCCTCATAGTTTAGCTCCAGCCCAAGTCTGACACACCTGACCCAGGTAATCAAGTTGGATCGGAGCCTTTCAGGGTGGTAGATCTCCGGGAACAGGATTAGACATCCTTCCTCCAGTTCAAATGAGAAGAATAGTACATTTCAGAGTAAGACAGGAGTGATGGCAGATCACTCAAGTCTCATGAACTTGCTTCTATCACCACCAGTGAATGTGACGGGGTTAGTGCAGTGGAGCTTTGGCCTCTGATGTGCTGATGTTTCGGTCACCGCTCTCGGCCCTCTGGGTGAGAGTCTGCCTGCTGTGTGTTTGGAGCATAATGGACTCCCCGGTGCTCAACACCAGCTCCTGTTAGAGACCTGGGCTGCTTATTTCAGTCGAGGCTTTGGGCATGTCAGCGTTTATGTCTGTTTGCTCCTAATTACGGTGCACAGATATGAGGCAGATATCCAGTGTACTTCTGTACATGTCTAAATCAGCATGTAGACGGTGGAACTACAGTAACGTTTAATCTGCAGTGTGACAGTGAAGCGACGCGCCGCCTGAACGTTCTGCTCTTCTGGAGTAAACCTGCATGATGAACCACCAATAATCAGTTTGACTTCCCTTAGTCGCCGGTGTTTGTGTTGATACTGATGATTCAGATATGATCTGGCATCCCTAATCCTGAATAACACGCCTTCACAGCATGCATAAACAGCAATTTGTGTCTGTCAGTGAAACCCACCCGTCTCTGCACGCTAATTGAGTGTTGGGCAGCATCGCTGACCATTCAGACCACACTAGCAGCTGGTCCAGTGTTGCCAGATTGGACAAATAGGTAACATAGATTAACCCTTTATGTATGAATATTCATTATCATGTATTATTTAAACTGTTAATTGGATTGAAATCTGTTATTATTTGTTAAATAAACAATATAACATAAATAATGTAAAAATTATATGTACGTCATATACACAATAAACAAACTAGTAACATATAATTATAAGCAACTACAATATTTACTGCAATATGTTGATTTTTATTTAGTTGTTAAAGTGAAGCACATCTTACTCTTTTAATAATCTGTTAATATTCAGTGTAATATTTGAAAACTGAAATGTTCACTTGTTGCAGCTGTAAAGTTTCCTTACGTATCAGTCCTATAGACACCCAAAATTAGACTCCAGGGCATTTCTGGGCTGTCTCATCTAGCGCACCTATTTATCAAACTCTGTATGTAGATGATTCAGATTATATGAACCATATTTAATCTTTTTGTTGTACTGTTTAAAGGTAATCACATTGTTTGTAGTGCTTTAAATTTACACTCTATATTGAGAGTTTTGAGTTTACACTTCCCCAAAAAATCCACTTCTGCTAAAACATGAATCACAGGACGGAATACAGATCAGTACCTTTTCATGAAGTTCATATCTCGGTGTGAAGCGGCCGGTGTCGAGCTCTAGCAGCCGTTTGTATTTATATTGTTATTAATTTTGTTGTTGTTGTGTCTGTAGTGTGTAACACTACTCCACTGTAGATGCTTCACGGATGCTTTTCTTGCATTTAGCTTCACAGCCTCCACCCCGTCTTCTTCTCCACCTACCACCACACCCCCCCAGACTTCATGCATGTCCACTTCCAGCAGGGAGGAATGCAATAAGCTCAGGCTATAATTACACACATTCCTGACCTAACCTTTAGCCCAGCGCTTGCCCGCTTCACCCCGGACACTTAGAACAGCCGAGCTGTACTTAAAGCCTCCTCCCAGAGGGCCCGCTTCCAGCCCCGTCTGGGATTGCGGATCGGAGGCAGAGTGCCCTTCTGCTGTGGTATGTGTTTGTGTTCGTCAGAGCATAGGTGTATAATTTTGTGTTCAGGAGGAAGTGGACCGCCAGGGATCGGCCGGCGGTGGACGGATGGAATGAAGGGGAAGAAAGAAAAAGAGGAGGAGTGTGGGCGTGAGCTGTAGGGTATTTTAGTCCGTCAGGGCCGTGGCAGTGAGAAGAGCTCCAGAGAGCTGGGTCGGTCTCCTCTTCACCTCCACCAGTGGCTGCTGTGCTGGAGGTGCAGGATCCTCCCTGTGAGCCCTGAATCGACCTTCAGTAAACCACCGAGTCTTACGGCGCGGCAGAGCCGTTTCCTTCTCCGACTAGGAATAGCACACGTCCCTAAAGAGGCAGTCCACCAAACAGCGCTAATGCGGCCAGCACAGAGTGCAAGCCGGTCCTCTCTCCTTTCACTGGAGGCTTGCAGTGATGTAATGATTGTGTCATAACCTGTCGGAACTTCTAAGCCTTGATAATCTGTTTTTCTGCCCCCATTTAACTTTCAGCACCTGTTTCTGTTTCCAGAGACTTTTAGTCACGTGTGAACAGACGTGGTTTGCAGGGACTGTTCGACTGTTCCAGCCGATTAAAGTGCTTTTAAAACTACCAAGTTCTGACACTTTTTCATATCAAGCTTAGTTCCAGCTAGTCAGTAGCAGAGCAATCAACCTTCACGTCCTCCAGCAGTTTGTGTCACCAGTCTGTCCACGTAAACAAGTATTGGGCAGCATCACTGACCATTCAAACCATACTCTCTGCCTGTTTCGTGTTGCCAGATTGGGCAAAAAAGTTTGATAAATTAACTTTTATGCTACTTTATATACAATGATTTGATTAATAATCAAGTAGTATTTTAACTTGAATTGGTAAAAATGATAAATAAATAATCATCAAATGTATGTAATATATTGTCACTGTCTAATGAAAGTCATGTGTCTCCATTTTGGTCCATTTTTACTTTTATGCATCACATGAACACAGCAGCTGCTGATTACACTGTGAAAATGCTGCTTGCTAAAAAGTCTGGTTTTATTGACTTACAAGAGAATGAAATGAGGTTTTCGTCCTGTTGTTCTATCTGGTCGATCAAGTGAAGTAGATCTTGAGCAGTTCTTATTCTTTACATTCTATATTATGATTTATAATATTCAGTGTAATGTTTGAATAAGGAAATGTGTAAGACAATATGTGTCGAGTGAACGACAGGAGTTGTTAATACATCTCATTCCCATAGGAAGTGAACTGAAAGCAGCAGGTTGTTGAGTGTGTGGATGAACAGACGGTACAGATTTAGACGTTCAGTTAAATTCCCCTGTAAACCTCCAGATGAGCTGATAAAGGTTCTCCACCTCAGCGCTGCCGTAAACAGCTAACCAGCTAACACCCTGACCAGGAGCGGATGTGCTGATTGTTGCAGTGAGAGTTAGCCGTGTTAACGTACTGACACTGTGTGATCTGTGTGTTTTGTCTCATGGCCTCCCCCTGTAGGCAGCAGCTAAAATCAGCGGAGCGCTTAACCTGGCCTAGTGGGCTGAGCCAGGCAGGTAAACTGGAGGGACGTGGTTTGAACTGGTGTGGTTTGAGGCTTGAACACACGGCCGGCTGTCTAGTGCAGCTAGCTTGCTACGCTAGCTCGTTCACAGTGTTTTTCCTTTTCCCAATGGGAACAGTTTACGTCTTTGTGCACTTGAGAACGAAAGAATGTTGGCTTGAGAATAAAAAGGTCTTCAGGGATAAGGCTGTGCGTGTTTGGCATGCAGTTTCTCATGCATGTGTTTGTTGTTAAATGTTTTCTTGCATTTGTTATTCATACCTTGTTCACTAAATATCTCTCTCTCTCTCTCTATCTCTCTCTCGCTCTCTCTCTCTCTCTCTCTCTCTCTCTCTCTCTCTCTCTCTCATTTTTCAGTCGTGGATGCACAGGGTAAACCTCCATCCCCTGCTCCAGACGCCGCTAACCCAGCAGTGACCGCTCCAGTGAGGAGGAGGAAGGAGCGCCCGCAGGTCCTGAACCTGACCGATGCCGACTTGGCTGGGGTTCTGCGGCCTCGGGCAGGCCGACTGGACAGCCCCAGCAACCGCTACGCCGGGGACTGGAGCGGCTGCAGGGAGACGTACCTCCAGCAGCCCTGCCAGGAGGACGCCGACTACGACGATGTCCCGAGCGAAGAGCCTTCCGCCGCAGGACCCGAGGACGGCAGGACAGAGGCTGGGGGCGGAGCCTGTGAACAGGACCCAGTAGAGGTGGACGAATCAGTGGAGTGGGCGGAGGACACACAGGCCGAGGTGGAGAAGGAGGAAGAGAGCGACGAAGAGCAGACTGAGGAGAGCGTTAGCAGACCGCAGCAGCAGCAGCAGCAGGAGGACGTTGAGGAACCTGTCTTAAAACCTTGGGGTGATCAGATCCTCATGGAGAGAGACGAGCACAGACCCAAAGAGCACACATACCAGGCCTACATGAAGATCCAGGAGATCAGCCCTGTGCTGAGTAACAGGGTGAACCTGCGCAACCTGCAGGAGAGCATCGACACGCTGATTGGGAACCTGGAGCGCGAGCTGAACAAGACTAAGCTCAACGTGGGCTACTGAGTCACACGCTAAACACTAAACTGGAGTTCCCATGACCACTGACTTGCACGGTTTCAAGGGTTCCCTGCTCCGAAACAACTGACCAGGTCTGGCTTGTAATCGAGCTAGCGTTAGCATGGCAGCAAAGTCACTGTACAATAACAGTCCAGCCTGAACCTCAGTGTTAATGCGCAGGGGTAGCTTATTTATCAAGCCCTTAATGAGCTGATCAGAGGTGCTGGGGTGTGGAATTCTTGACACTGGTCTGGTCAGTGTCAGGACAGCAATGGTGGCGCTGGACCTGTATAGTTACTGCCGGATCTTTCTGGGACGTGAAACGTGGCACTTCTCTCTCATGCAGACGCATGCGACGGACGCATTCCCTGACATTCCTTGTTCGGACGCTGATCCCATTCTCCTGCTCCGTGTTTCTGTCTCTGGTTTTGTTCGCTACGTCGTGACTGTGGTTGTTTTCTTCTTATTAGAAGAAGCCATCGAACCCTGAGGGGTGAGCCAGGTGCCTTAATTGTGTAAAGGTGGTGTTTAAGGCAGCGGAGAGCTTTTCTGCTTTTGTCTTTTGTAACTTGTGTTATTTCTGTAAAGGTTCAGAATCATTACGACCTAAACCAATGCACTTACAGAGCCTGCTATTAGAGGCGGGACCGGGAGTTCAGGTAAACGATACGGACGTAGATAAAGTCTCGGAGTGAGAGAAGTAGCGGTTAGAGGAGTCGATTCCCCCTAAGAACTTAAACCACCATGCGCCCCATACGCTCCATACGCTTAAGCTAATCACTAAACATGTTATACTGTATACAGTGCAGATAAACTATACACCCCTCGTCCTTCAAATCCCTGAAATGCATACATTAACCAGTGTCTGTTAGACCCCCAACACGCCTGCCCAAGTTTGGGGATGTCTTGCGTCAGTGTGGCTGTGAAACGTGCGGGAAAACTAGGTTAGCCTTACGTTCATCACGGTTTACTTGGAAGTCATTCCAGAGGAACTGTTCCAAACCATAATTAAAAGCACATAGTGAGTTCTTCAGGCCCAAAGGCAAACAACTACATCGCAACCAAGTGCTTGGGCCTGGGCTTTATACCTGAAACAGGCCTTATTTAATCAACCCATCCTTCAGTTTTACAGCAACACCAAGATCTAATCTGATTTCTATTGAGTATACGGAGTAATTCCGATGGTGAAAACCAAGGATTCCCCAAACCTGACATTCCAAAACTGTACCCGCCCCCCCGGAATGCTCAACCCAGACATATAGTGACACCTGATCCCATAAACTCTGCATGTATTCATACGCCTGTACGTAGAGTAGGCTGTACTATACTGAGGCTTCAGCCCGTATACAGATCTTTAATAGTATCTAGAGACTTGATATTTAAGAATAGCTGGTAGAACCTAAAGATTAATATTTTAATAAATATGATGTATTTTTTTTCCTGGTCTCCTCCCACCTACACTTCAGCTGCGAGGGCACGTGTATACGCCCAAAATCCCATATGACTTTAAAATACTAGAAGTACGTAACAGACACAGCAGGTCGTGTGCAGGTTGACTCTCGTGCAGAGCTCCAGGGTGTCCGCTCGCGATGGACACGTCCTGCGGCTGAACCGGCGTCATGTCTTAGCAGTCCAGGGATGCGAACCCGTCAGTATTTATCAGATACAGATATGTATAAATCCAGTCGGAGTATGTTATATATATATATTTTTGACAGCGTATGTTTCTGTGTGTGTATATTTAATGTGTCTCGGTTTGCAGTATGTGGCCTGTAGATCGGCAGATGAACACAATACAGGTGTTGATTTCCCCCCCTGTAAGTTACTGGGGCACATTTCGCATGTGCAGGACTTATCAAAGCATCTTCAGCTGTAAGGTACGCGTGACAGAGTCTATTTTTCGTGATTTGTGTTTTTGGTTCTGTACATGTTTCTGTAGGCTAGTTACTGGAGAGGTCCGTGTGGATGGCTGGGTTGAGTCCAGAGCGTTGCATGGTCAAAAGCTTTACGGTCAGAAGTGAGTGTCTGAGTGTCTCCTGCAGTGTCCTGTATTTATGCCTGTAAATAGAGAGTATTTTAATTATGGTCGTTTCTGTTTGGCAGCTGCTCACACTGTTGTAAACTAGCCGAATTGTTTTGTCTATGAGAATATGAATCGGTTTCCATCAGCCCAGCAAACAGCGGACCCTTGTGCTTAAATCCTGGTCCTCATACCTGCTCTGATGGAATCCGGACTCCGCCAGTGTTGTAAGAGCTTGGAGAACACGTGCTCGATGCATTGTGTAGAAATACTCATTAGCTATTATCAGGTCGGGATAAGAAAGTTAGAGTAGCAGTTAAGCTCTGTCAGTACTGGTGTGGTCTGGATTGTCGGTGCGGGTGTGGAGAGCAGGTTTACCTCGTCCGCTCGTCTCTGGGCTGGTGCTGAAGCCAGTGTTGTTCTGGTGCTTCAGCGTGCCGGGGCTGGAAGCGCTGCTCTCAGATCAGTTTTCTTTCTCAGGTTTCAGCCCTCTTTTGTAAAGGGGGCGGAGTCTGGACTGACCCTGAGTCAGCGCTCAGGCCTCTCACATACGTGCAAAAGGTACTGGACTTGATGAAAAATGTGAGCTGCTCCTTTTTATTGTGAAAACATTCCTTTCTTTTATTCCCCCCACCTCCGTCTCTGTGTCCCTCCCCCCACCTGAGAAACATGGTACGCTCGGTTCCCTCTTTCGGTTCAGCTCTGTTCGTCTGGTTTGGACAGAATATGGTGAAAATATGACTAAACCCGCTACACTTTGTACTGATGTTGAGAAATATATGGTCACATTAAAGTATATATTTCATGCGTGTCTGCAGACTGTTCTTCAGTGCACTGTGGTTTGAAGTTCTGAAAGTGCTGTTCAGTCCAGAGTCCACACGTAGAAACCTAAAGTACAAGAACAGTTTAGAAAGTAAGGGACAAGTATCTGCTATGAATTATTCATCACCTATTACAATGTATTCATTACATATTATAAATTATTCAATTTGACCATTAATTATTCATTACATATTTATTTATACATAGTATAATTTATTCATTTTCGACTATGAATTATTCATTGTGTATTGTAATTACATATAATTTAGTCATTGCCTTATTATAATTTATTTGTTACCTATTATAATTTATTAATACACGTACATTTATTTGTACCTATGAAGTTATTCATTACATATTGGGTTATTCATTACACATTATAATTTATTCCTAGCTATTATAATTTATTCATAGCTATTATAATTTATTCATACCTGTTATAAGTTATTCATTACATTATAATTTATTCATAGCTATTATAATTTATTCATAGCTATTATAAGTTATTCATTACATATTATAATTTATTCATGAACTATTATAATTTATTTGTACCTATTACATTTTCCATTATGGGCTATGATAATAATGTAATTAATTATCTACTATGAATTATTCAGTATCTAATTAAGCTGCCAGCTAACAGTTCTGTGGAATGTATTTATAAGTTATAAATGTATTTATATGTATAAATAAGTCCAGGCCTTCAGGGGTTAAAGGTGTAAAAGCCGAATGGCTGTTTGGATGAGTGCCAGTTTGGAATCTCCCCGACAGTGCACATGATTGCGTTCTGGGCATTCCCCACTGTGCAGATTTCCCTTATCAGCTACCTGCCCCCTTCTACTGTCTGTACAGAACCTGGTGGACACCTGTGAGATCTGGCTCTGACCCAGAAACATCAACCTAGTCAACTCCCTTCCATCCCATAATGCACTTTTGATGTGGAGTTAGTGGCTCTGTGCCTGAAATAAAAACCATGATTAGAGGGGAAACGTGGAAAGACGAGCATTTCACTCATTCATCACGGCTTCCTCTTTGCTTTAGGGCCAAAGTCTTTCCATAGACAGAAATTTCCTTTTACAACACGGTGATCACACCCCCATGTAGCCACGGCGCGAAGGTGCACCCACACCAACCAGGTACCAACATCAACGCTGACCCTCTCAACATCAGCCGTTTCGGGTTGTTAATGTTTTGGATTAGGAGGATTAGGCCTGTAACCACCGTCCTACCAAATGTCCTTTGAAAGTATCCAGACATATGAAGCTCCCCAGCACTGGGCGGTGGAAAAGTGGAATTGCAGTCTCCGGAATAATGGAGCGCCATTACCTTAGTTGATACCGTAGTTGAGAGTGACCCAGAACTGATCATCACACAACAGTTCCTGACATCATTAATGCTTTTGTGAATGCTGAATGCAATCAAATCCTCACAGAAATGTTTCAACGTTCCCAGAGGTGTGGAGGCTGTTACTGCAGCAAAGGAGGAACAAACTCTGTGTTAATGGCCTTCAGTCTAGAAGAAACGATGGAAGAGTCCACAAACGTTCGGCAATTAGACTAGAATCTAAACTCAACACAGACTTACGTGTCTTATTAGAAGGCTAGTTTGAATCACTAGTCCAGTTTACCTCTTAGACCAAACGCCAGTCACGGCATGTTTGGTGTCTGAACTGGAGCGAGGAGGCTGATGTAGCTAACAAGCTAAATCTATTCTGCCCTCTGAGAAACCAACACATACTCTCGCCCATGTTTATAGACAACAGCCCCGGAAACCACACGATCAAGACTATTAGAGACCTATTATGCTTCTTGTACATGTAAACGTCCTCCAAAGTTCTAGAGCCCAACTACACCCCAGAGGGAAAGGCTCTCTCCCACAGAATCCACTTTTCCCAGCTAAACTTTTTAAATGCCTCTTTGGAATTCCAGCCCCTTCCTCTGTTACAAGGTGATGTCATCTTGTAACACAGTCCTTACTGCCCGCCTACCGGCAAGTTTGGCCCACCCAAAGAGAGCTAAACCAGGAACAAACTGACCACTCTGAAACCAGAGTCTGCCCCAGCCTAGCCTGAGAAGGTGGATCTACCAGCTTGTTCTACTGGACTTCCAGGATCAGACTCTGCATCAAACTGATACAGCAGAACAGACACCATTGTAAGAGCAGCCACAACAGTGTGGGGGCGGAGCTTGAACAATCAGAATCGGAGCACACTGGGCACACTTATCAGAAGGCGGGGTTTAAAGACACAGGAGCTCTAACAGGGAGTTTCAGACAGAGGGTGAGTCCAGACGTACAGTGTGAGAGATAATCGGAAGTGTTTTGGGTAATTGGAAGCACCAGTAAATCTATTCTAGTAGAACCCAAACACACAATTATCAACACTGAACATTAAAGGTCCCGCACAGTTTGAGGGGAGTGTGTGAAGATTCAGACATGACAGTTTGATGCGTATGATGTATAAGTGTCCAATTGCTCGTTAGCTACATTAGCCTTTAGCCCCAGGCTAGGCTAAAGGAGCCAAAAGGCCAAAGCTGAAAGACTTCCGACAGTGAGCGTGTCTTGGCTGAGGAACTGTATTTGCTCTGAAGTGTCCTTTAAAGTGTGTTTAATGGGTTTAAGGTGTCTGTACTGTAGATAGCTGAGGCCTGAAGGTCAGTGATGGAGAACACGGTTCTGTTTGAGTTCCTCTAGTCATAACAGCAGGCGGAGAGCGAAGTGTTTTCTCAGACGGAGCTGATAATTTGATATGAAAGTGTCTGCCTGCTCTACCACTGCTGCTCTCTCCATTCAGAACCTGACCTCACTACCTCTCTCTCTCTCTCGGCTTTAAACTACTCCTACTGTTCTTTCAACTATAACCAGAAAGTGACGGATGTTAGAGAATGATAGCATACACAGATCAGCCACTCCATTAACTATACCACCTTGTATCTACACTATCAGCTCCACTGACCATATAGGACACTCTGCAGTTGTACAGTTCCAGACTGTGGTCCATCTGTTTCTCTGTATACTGTATTACCCTGTTCTTCAATGGTCAGGACCCCCACAGGACCACCACAGAGCAGGTATTATGTGGGTGGTGGATCATTCTCAGCACTGCAGTGACACTGACGTGGTGGTGGTGTGTTAGTGTGTGTTGGGCTGGTGTGAGTGGATCAGACACAGCAGTGCTGCTGGACACCTCAGTGTCACTGCTGAACTGAGAATCGTCCCCCAACCAAAACTACCCAGCCAACAGCGTCCTGTGGGGAGTGTCCTGTGACCACTGATGAAGGACTAGAGGATGACCAACACTGCACTGTGCAGCAGCAGATGAGCTATCGTCTCTGACTGTCTATCTACAAGGTGGACCAGCAAGGTAGGAGTATCTAATAGAGTGGACAGTGAGTGGACACAGTATTCAAACACTCCAGCAGCACTGCTGTGTCTGATCCACTCACACCAGCACCACACACTAACACCACCACCACCACCACGTCAGTGTCACTGCAGTGCTGAGAATGATCCACCACCCACATCATACCTGCTCTGTGGTGGTCATGTGGGGGTCCTGACCATTGAAGAACAGGGCAATGGTAATACTGACAGCCAACAGGTTTATTCCTGGATATGACAGAAACAGACACGGTTAAGGTTAACATGGGCTCATTAACAGTGTTGGAGGTGTTGGGTACAGTAGTGTGTCAACAGTGTCCTAAACAGAACATCCAGCATCTCCAAAACAGTAACTTTACAGGAGAGGGCAAATACAATCCTAACTTTAAGTGTACGTCAATGTGAAGATGTTTCATTATAAGCAGTTTTGGAGCATTTCTGTTGGTCCAATCAACATGAAATCTTCACACAGCGTGAAGGACAGCTGCCGGGCTCAGAAGTGAAAACTGACAGATAAAAACAAAGATACATGTTTTCCATTGGGCAGCGACAACATGCATCATTCTGGAAGGCTAGTGAACGTTTCTATTAAAGGAATAACTTGATGTAGCTTCATGTTCAACGTTTCTGAAGAGTTAGGAAACCAACAGCCACCACTACCACTACACCACTACGCGTTTTCACACTGCTAATTGGTGGCAAGACTGAAAAAAGTGATGCATTTAATGAGCATGGTTCAAAGTGCACATAATTAATACATTTAGTACTTCGTTAATTTGGGTGTTATATATTTCAATACGCCTGTAAAAGTTCTTGTGGATAGGACATACTCAGGGCAGTGCCTTCTTCAGTGTATTCACTTTCATTCACTGTTGGCAACACTAGCATTACTGACCGACATTTTCACCAGTGCAGTAAACATATGACAGTATTAACTATAATATAGTATATAGTTTATGTTTCAAAGTTATTGGCAATCAAAATAAGACTTGTGTAAACAAGTGAATACATCCTCCCACATCCATAAATTCACCATGTTGGAAACACACTCACCGTAAAAAAACGAGTCCCCTGTGACTGAAATGTACCTAATACTGTGTAACACCTCTATCAGTACCAACAACAGCTGTGACTGGATTTGGCATGTACTGGACGAGTTTCTGGATGTAGACCACATCAATGTTCAAACACTCTTACATCAAAGAACTGCTCAGTTGGGCCAGATTTGGTGGATGCCTTCCCTGGCACAATTCCGAGGAGAATTCCCTGTAGACTGGGATTTTAGCCACTGCTGGTAGACCCGTATGACCGTACACTTCCATACACCTGCAGATTCAGCTACTCCCTTCACACTATGGTCTTTGACACGCCCAAATGCAGTCACTCCTTTTAGCCAATCATTAACATCTGCTCTGGAGCCATTTACCACACATGGAATGAGACCTTCACTCACTGTAGCACCTCTTCCCAATCTATGGATCCCGTCACTCACACCCCGCAGGGATTTATAGCCCCATCATCCTTGTGCAGCGCCATCTGCAGGAGCCTGGAGTTACTACCACCTTAAACACATGGGGTGACTAATGTTTTGTCCGGTGAGCATATACTAAATAAACTGTAATGTGTGTGTGTGTGTGTGTGTGTGTGTGTGTGTGTGTGTGCGTGTGTGTGGAACCATTCCGTTGACGTGGTGCCCTTCACAGGTTTTAATCAGGCTTTATTAGGGTGGACTCGGCTCTCCGGAGGCCGTTTGATGTTTTTCTTTCGCAACGTCTCTCTTTCTTCTCCTTCTGTCTGAAGGATGTTTGGCAGCTCATCTGAAACCTTGAGCCATCACAGATACACCGCTGACAGACTCTCACTCACTCAGAAAAACAGAGAGAGAGACGCAGTGATTAGAAAGATGATTGCTGACCTTTCTCTCACGCTCTCTTTCACTCTCTCTCACGCTCGCTCTCCCTCTCTCTCTCACACTGTACTTCAAAACATGATAAGCATCACCGCCATCCACCAGTGTTTACTTTATTAAAGCTGAAGGAATAAAAAAATTTCAGAGTGAATTATATACCATTATATACCATTAATTACACTACACACTATTCAATACGGTCTTACACTATTCACTACAGCCTTACACCATACACTATTCAATGCCATCTTACACTATACACAACAGTAGTGTAGTTTAGTCATTAGGTTGGTGTAGTGTAGTTTAGTCATTAGGTTGGTGTANGGTGTAGTGTAGTTTAGTCATTAGGTTGGTGTAGTGTAGTTTAGTCAGTTTTGTGTAGCGTAGTTATTTGTTTTATGTTGTGTAGTCTAGTCATTAGGTTGGTGTAGTGTAGTTTAGTCATTAGTTTTGTGTAGTTTAGTCATTTGTGTAGTGTAGTTATTTGTTTTGTGTAGTGTAGTCATTAGTTTGGTGTAGTGTAGTCATTAGTTTGGTGTAGTGTAGTTTAGTTATTAGTTTTGTGTAGTTTAGTCATTAGTTTAGTGTAGTGTAGTCATTAGTGTTGTG
>JAVGWN010000500.1:0-5000 GCA_034552555.1 Semaprochilodus insignis
ACTTACATTTTTCATTTTAAATGTCATTTTAAGCTTTTTATTTATTTATTTATTTTGTTTTTTAAGATAATTTTAAGGTTATTTCACTTATTGTAAGATATTTGTATTTGTACTTTTATTTTTATTTAAGTTATCCAAATGTGCTCATCATATTGACAGATAAATTGGCTTATGTTAAAAACATGCTTGAAACAAGCCACATTGTCTGCCAATATGGTGAGAAAATTTGGCTTACTAAAATCACTTAAAACAAGTAAAAAAATGTCTGATTATAAGTGATATAATCTTAAAATAATCATAAAATAATTAAATAATAATTTTAATTATATATTAACAAGGTATAAGATCATTTTACTTGCGAAGATCACTCTGTTTTCTTTTCTTTTTTTCTTTTTTTTTTGCAGAGCATTGTTTTTAATGAATATACACTCATCTGAAAGTGATGCCTGCAACATGTTCCAAACGTTGGGACAATTTAAAGACAAGGAACATTGTGAAAAGTTCTAAAAGCGTCTTAAACTGATGATGCAATCATGCTTGATTATAAAGGGAGCATACAAGAAAGACCTTGTCCTTTAGTCCAAGTTCAGGTTCAAGAGGCTTTATTGTCATTTGAGCTATATACAAGACCACAGTGAAAACAAAGGCCTCCAGGACCATGTGCAAAACAATACAGTACATTGTAGACAATACAGCGCAACAAACACGAATGACAAATACAAAACAGGACCAGTGGACACAGATGGTACATGATACCGAGGACATGTAGAGTTGCGCAGAAAGGATGTAACGTACTATGACTTGCAGGTATAGCTAATGGCCTAGCATATATGAACACAGCCGTCACCGGGCTAGCAGTACTTCAGTGACCGCTGGACCTTGTGGTGCAACGTTAGCACGTCTGACTCCAGATCAGAAGGCTGCATGTTCAAATTACATTGGGGTCGAATACTTCTGGGGGGCAGTCATGGGCTGGAGGTTAGGGAACCAGCCTCACTCCCCTGAAGTGCCCAAGAGTAAGGCACCTAACCCCCAACTGCTCCCAGGGCACCGTGAATAGGGGCCTTCTCCAGACAAGTGTGCTCACTGCCCACAACTAAGTGTGTGTGTGTGTGTGTGTGTGTGTGGGGGTGGGTGTTTCACTGCACAGATGGTTAAAATGTGGAGGTCAAATTCCTCTATATACAAGCACCAATGGTCAATTTACATACTAAAACATTCAGTAACAGAATGCAGGTTGGATACAGTATACAGCAGCAGATATAGCTGGGACGACAAAGGCACGAGTCATGGTCCATCTCAAATGCCTCTGAGCCCAGAGAAGTCGGATGGCGCTTCTGGATCTAAAGCTTCCTTTTGGTACAGAAAGGTTTTAACTGGCATTTGTGGATATAACTACGTATTATTGTGCTGCTTGACAAAGGTGTGTGGAAGCCTCCTGAGCCCGTAAGGTTATTTCACCTAAATCGCTTATAGACGAGATGAGCAAGATCTTTTGAAGAACAGTTTATAGTTTATATGAAGAGCAGGTTATAAGCGAGTGTGAAGAGATACGTATTAAGATGAGATTTAAACACAGAGAGAGAACTGGACTGTTTGGAGAGAGTTCCAGAGTCGAGGAGCAAATCTAGAAAATGTTCGGTCACCAAAGCCATGCAGGTTGGATGGAGGAATGGCGAGTAGCCCAGCTGTAGAAGACCTAAGAGAGCGAGAGGGCTTGTAAGGAAGGAGTAGATCAGTAAGAAGTAAGAAGGAGCAAGATTGTTAAGGGCTTTGTAGGTGAGCAGGAGAACTTTGAATTGTATGTGATACTTTACAGGAAGTCAAGGAAAGAAAATGTGCAAAAATGCCTTAAAATTGTATATAGAAATTGCAGCACTTCAGTGTACGATAATCATGTTTAAATATAGTATCTCAAACATTAATTCATAATCTGGAATTGCAGAAAGCAGGAAGTGGGGAGGTGGACGGTGTCATGTGAATGTATGCGTGTGTGTATATGAAGGTGTCTGTCTGTTCAGTCTCTGGGAGTCAAGGAGCCGGATGGCTTGTGGAAAGGAATCTGTTGCACAGTCTGGCTGTGATCTCCGAATGCTACAGTACCTTCTTCCAGACAGCAGGAGCGGGAACAGTTCATGTGAGGTGTGTGTGGGTCCGTCTACAATGCTGGTGGCATTTCGGATGCAGCGAATGGTGTATATGTCCATGATGGAGGGAAGAGAGACACCAATAGTCTTCTCACATGTCTTTACTATTCCCCGAAGGGTCCTGCGGGTCAGAGATGGCACAAGTCCTAAACCAGGTAGCGATACAGCTGCTCAGGATGGCAGATGGGAGATGAACTTTCCTTAACCTCCACAGGAAATGCTGCTGGGCTTTCTTGGCTATGAAGCTGGTATTCAGGGAGGTTCAGACTTAGGTTGTTGACTTTGCACCAGTCACCGCACCTCCTCTCTCAATCCAGCAGATTAAGAACAGCGTTCCTCAATGAGTGATTGCAGGTAGTTTACCTCGATTTTGCATTATTATCAGTAAAGGATTATGGGAATGTGTAGAAAGCTCTTGTGCATGAAGGGCAAAGCCAAAAACCACAAAGAAGTGGCCGTTGCTTTCGACCACTCAGGCAACACTGCCTTAAAATATGGCACACTCCTATGATGGATATTGTTACATGAGCTCGGGAATGCTTAGACAAGCCTATATCAATAAACCCTGTTCATAGCTAGTCATCTTTAATCCAGAGCACACAGTGCCCGTCTTCTACTAAGAAACATCTTACTCAATTATGCTTATTTGTGGTTGAATTGAAATACTGATTCGTCTGACCGCAATACACGTTTCCACTGTGTAATGGCCTATCTCAATTGCCTCTGAGCCCAGAGAAGTCGGCGGCGCTTCTGGACATAGCTGACATAAGGCTTACTTTTGGTGCATAAAAAAGTTTTAACTGGCATTTGTGGATACAACTACATATTGTTGTGCTGCTTGACAAAAGTGTGCTGAAGCAATCCTGGGCCTGGGTGGTTCATTGGCTTATATGGCTAATAGATGAATGATGGTTCTTGATGCACTGGCAAACACATGCTTGCCCTTTATGTACTGAAATTCCTCCAGTGGTGCTACGACAACCATCTCTGTCTCAACATCAGGTCACTCTCCCGTATACATCAATGAAGCAGAAGTGGAAAGAGTCAGCAGTGTTAGGTTCCTCGGTGTACACCTCACTGATGGACTGGTCACTCCAAAACCAACACAATAGTAAGATCTGCCCGTCAGCACCTCTTCTTCCTGCGAAGGCTCAGGAAATTTGGTCTGCCTCCTGACATCCTCACCAACTTCTACAGACGCACCATAGAGAGCATCCTCACGGCCTGCATCACCATCTGGTATGGCAGCTGCACTGCCTACGACCGCAAGGCCACCCAGCACATGGCCTCTTCACCTCGCTGCCATCAAGCAGGAGGTACCGCAGCATCCAGGCTAGAACAAACTGGCTAATGAACAGTTTTTACTCACAGGCTATCAGGTTCCTGAACAAGCTGCGAGCCGTTCACAAATACCATTGAGCTCTGACACTTTGTTATTATTAATGTATTATATCGGTGCATTTTTGTTGTGGCTATACCATGCTACTAGAACAGTGTTTTACAAAATAACCAAGGCAAACTGTCAAGAACAAACGTACTTCGACGCATGCCGAGCTAAAACTCGAAGAGTGTTTATTAGACAAGTTGATAATCAAAGTCTTGTTGCTGACTCTGATTATCAACTTGTCTAATAAAACACTTATACAGACCAATAATGGGCGAGGCTGAAGGAGAAGAGAAAGACAGGCACGGGTCGAGAGCCAGAGGGTCAGATAAACAGGCAACCAAACCAGAGGGAAAATCCAGGAGAGAAATCTAGAGAGCAAAAGGGGAGGTCAAAACCAGAATGAACAATCAGTACAGCGATCAAAACCAAAAGTAAGAATCTGAGAGAGAGAATCAGAGAACGAAGAAGAGTCGAGACCGAAAATAGTAAACAGACTGAGACAGAGAAAACGCTCAGTAAGCAAACCAAGTTTGGCAATACTTCACAAAGAGGGTGTGTAAATGAGGGGTATATATATATGGAAGGGGAAACGAGATGCAGGTGAAACAATCAAAATTCAGGTGAGCCAGATCTAGGAAGTGGCGTGTGAATGGAGAGTTCAGGACATGTGGTCATGACGTCATCACGGGATGAACTCTGGGAGATGGAGTCCGGGAGATCGGAGGCAGCGGGGAAACCTTTATTTTGCAGAAAACACAATGATCAAAATTAGAGAACAGCAATGACTGTAGCGAATAGAAAGATTACAACAAAATGTTCCTTTTTCGTTGCTTTGAATGACTTCAGCACATCTGGTCCACTCTTCTTCCCGTCTCTTCCACAGTTTGGTGACTGTAGTGGGTTTAGATCAGGACTCTGGGCTGGCCATTTCATTACTTCAATGTTTTCGGTTTCAAGGAACTGCTTTATCTGTTTTGCTGTGCGATAGGGGGGATTGTCCTGCATGAAGATCGTTAGCTGATTGGGTGATGGACACAGGGAAGGAACTACATGTTGACGAAGACGGTTCTGATAAACATTTGCATTCACTCTGCCATGTAGCTGTAAAGAGGTCCAACTCCTGCTGCTGAGAACATTTCCCAAACCATGACACTTCCTCCTCCATCTATTACTGACTTCTTCACCCACTTTGGGTGCAGTCTTTCCCCAGTTTGACGACGAACATAATGTTTCCAATTGGACCCAAATAAATTAATCTTCCTCTCGTTGCTAAAGTGAACTTTGGGTCACTTGTCCTCTGTCCACACAACATGCCTTTTGATTCTTTCTGCTAATGAGAGATTTGGTCACTGCAGAGTGGGCTGTCAGTCCAAACGCTCTTAAATGTTGAGACACCGTATGACGAGACAGATCCTTACCCTGTTCAGTGCTGAACTGGCAAGTAATTCCAGATGCAGTTTTAAAAC